>WUQG02459131.1:0-12470 GCA_011317285.2 Androctonus mauritanicus
TAAAAATGGAGAGAGATTGAAAGGAAATATGGGGTTCCTGTCCGCACTTTGAAACACAGAATACAAAATAGTGACGTCAGAAAACATGGACTTGGCCCGGAGTGTTCTCTACGAAGGAATAACGAAGACAAACTAGTTCTGTACATCCAGGAAATCGAACGCTGTGGTTTTGTCACAACTCCAATGAACATATGATCTTTAGCTTATTCCTTCGCCGAAAAAAATGCACTTCCCCATAAAATTCAGAAAAACAGTTAGCAGGTATTGAGTGGTTTCGGCTCTTTATGTCGCGCCATCCCAATTTCGCAATATGGAAACCTATTGCTGTTTTATTGGCACGTGCTCAAGGAATGTGCAGAGAAGGAACGAATACATACGTCACACTTTTGGAAAAAATTTGCATCGAACATAATCTTTCCACCACCCTCCAGAATATATTTAACACAGGCGGCATCTTACGCACATACATTAAGATGCCGTTTTCGATGTTTTTTTCTAAAAGTAATTTCTCTTTTGTTTTCATTCCAACGCTGACTTAAACCACATATCGAGAAACACAAGTAGTTGCTCTTTCCTGTAATATATAGATTGTGATGGTTTGATATATTGTTTCGTTGTAATAAAGAAAATATAAAAACTGCAGCGCCTTTACCCACTTTACTCTATATAAAATGCAATGTTTGTCTGTCTTTTTCGCATGGGTTTATATCATTTAATTGTATTGAATCAAACTTTGCCAGGCAACTTTCATTGACTTTGCAAATAACTTAGGCCACCCTAAGCCAAGATCGCCCGAGAGGAGCATTTTGAGATGGCAACGAAAATACATATTTAAACTGTTCGAAGTTCGGTGTACGTCATCGTGAAGTAATATTTGATGTCACAAATATGCATGCAAATATCGCTGATGAACGACATGATTTATGGTATCACATAACGTTGTGAGAATAACGTCATCGTGACATATACCGATCAAATCAATCTTAAAGTTAGACACAAAAAGCTTATGGATCACAAATGCTATAATAAATGAATTATCAATATAATAAGTCGGGAGAGTACGCCGCGTTAATTGATATAAATATACTACTTTAATATTAAGATCATTTTGGCGGCTCTGTGCATGCGCGTGCTATCAGTCGATGTCAGAGATAAATGACAGTAGACAGACACCTTCGATTCCTCCCAATTATCTATTGATTTTTACCTGAGAAACAGATTATTGCTAGCATCATGATGGTCAAAAGATTTTTGTTAGTTTTTTTAATTGATTATTATTCAAAATCGAGAAAGACAGATGAAAGCATTGATTGCATAGTTGAATGCTGCCGTTTTGATTATTAATTTGGATTTTGGCGATTCGATTGATATGCTGCATTTTATTCTATTTTTCATAAAATTGTTTTAATGTTTATTTTTTGACCTCCCATTCTAAAAATGGAAAAAACAAAGATATATGAATCAGGCTGATCCAACTGTTTTATCCGTGATCTGTCCGGAAACACCATAACGGGCATAAATATTTATGTTGTTAGGAACCATTGGAGAACCAAGTTTATTGAAAATGGCTAACATTAAGTCAAAATTACTAACGTAACAAAGGAAAAGATTATCACATATTTTTGTTGTAAGAGCTCACGTAAATATTGCCCTATTTGAATGAAAGTTACAAATATTACGGATATCATTTCGAGAACATAGACTATTAAAAATGAATGATATTGGATCATACTGTATGAATGTGTAAGTGTGTGTGTCAAAACAAATATTATAGCACACTGTTTCCCAATCTTTTTTACATCATGGCACACTTTTTTGGCGAAAGACTTCAATCACATCGAACAGCATATATGCCAATTGTATGAATTTAAATTACATATCTGTGGCTGTTTAAAATTCATTGTAACTATTATGTTGTTATATGTATTATTTCACATTGAACCTGTATGTTGCAAATGAAATTTTTTATTCATTTATTAAAATTTTTTTCGCAGCAGATCCACACTCTTGTCAAGAGAAGCACTGTCGTAGCATACAGTACTGTTTTGAATGCTACAGTATTTTTATTATTATAATACCAATACAAGGGATTCGTGTACCCATATGATCACAAAAACAGAACCCACCACAGGCTGCCCAACACCCATGATGAGGTCAATCGCAAGGATGGGGTTCAACGGCCGGGACCGGACCCCTCCTGAAAAACTGGAGTTGTGGACCGGGTTTTGAACCCGGATCTTTCAGGGTGGTAAGCCACAGCTTTACCACGCGGCCATCCGACAGACATGCTACAGTATTTAAAAGAACAAATAAAATCTATCTCATATACCAATACAATTTCTTATTTTTTACACATTATTCATTTTCATATTTATTTTACTGTTTACAGATGTTTTAATATTGTATATTAATCTTCTAACTGCTTGTCATATTACACGAAACTTTGTAGTTCCCGACATATATTAATCTTTGTGAAATTTTCCAAAATATTAATTTTTAACAAAGTTAAAAAAATTAATCTTTTGGAATTATTTAAGCATTTGAAAATCTTTTCCTCTATTTTCATCACTTTAATAATCATAGTTTATTTAACGAATTTTAATTTATTTAATGAGTTTTAACAAATGAATTTTATTTCTAATTTCAAACAGATCAAACCAATACTTTTGAAAGTAAATATTGCCATATTTTCCCGACTTACTCTATACGACAAAACCATATTTCTGCATAATTTATCATCAACTTATTATCTACAAAGTCTATAAATTCACCGGATCCGGATTGACCCTGTTGAACTCCATTCTTCAATCTTCCGATAGACTCTCACTATGGTTGTTGGCCAGCCTAAAAGTAACCGCTACCAAAAGTATCTCGAGTAAATCGGCGGTTTAATTCACGTTAATCTAACCTATAAATTCAATTAAAATAAATTTAAAATTTATTTATTACTAGCCAGGATGTCCGACATAATGATGAAGCGTAAGAGTTGTCACGTAAACTGAATTATAAATCTGAAATTCCGAGCAAAGCTGGAATTTCAGATCCAGCTTAATAAGAATATTAAACATTCAAACAGCAATATTTTTTAGCGACTAGTGACAGATGATAGCCTTGGCATGAAATGTGATCTGTGATGATAATTGTATTACAGATGTTTTGTGTGAGCTTTGAATAATACCATATTCAGTATGATGTAAATTAAATTTTTAACTATTTGATGATGTTATCGTTAGTTTAATAAAGAGTATCAAACTTTCTAAGTGGGGAACATCTAGAAATTATTATTTTGCCTGGAAAAAAAACCATTAAATAGAGTATAAACACAGATAGGTTTTCATTACCCCCGCTGGATATGTAAGGGACACTATTAAGTTATCTGATATGATATTCTGGAGCAAGATTACGTTACTAACGATGAAGAAAAATATGCAGTGTGCACTCATATTCCAAATAAACTAAAAGTTGAAGTGAAGTATAAATGAAATTATAAAATGTTCGTTTTAAATTACAATAAAAGTTATTTTTTTTAAGTATTTTTGAGATTATAAGCAGAAAAATATAAAGTGTAGAGCTATTGCAAGCAAAAAAAAAAAAAAATTTAAAATTGAATAAATAGTCAAATTTTTAACAAAATTTTTTCGAAAGGTGAACGATTGAAAGCGACGATCTAAATATGGATTCCTTTGAAAAATCCACAGGTATGGAATGAGAAATCGATCTCGGATTTTTCAATAGAAGGAAATCGCATTAACATTTGACCAGTCAGTAGATAATTTTACGCCAAATATCTAGAGTAGTGGTCTCAAATTCAAATTGTGTTGCGGGCCGAATGCGCAATTCGAAAGGAAACGAAGGGCCTAATATTTTTAAACGAAAATTACAATGAAAGGAAAATATTTATTTTTTTAACTTTCATTTTTTCTTATAAAGATATCCAAATAACATTATATAATTATGAGATTATAAAACAGTTTTATTAGCGTTAAATCGTAATAATATTCCAACTGTACAAATAGCTAAAACATCTTCGCGGGCCGTATAAAACTGCTTTGCGGGCTGCCAGTTTGAGACCAATGATCTAGAGGATACGAGTGAGAACAACTGGGAGAATATCAGAGAATAACCAACACATGATTGAGTCTTGTTTTCTCGTTTTTTACCACTTTCCAATTTTGGAAGTTACTAAGTGACCAGGCTCTGCCAGAGCCGACATCTACGATAGGATCGGCTCTGGCATAAAATACTACATTAATGTACAAAATTATGTACATTATGCTGAGGAACCTGAGAAATTGTAACGCCAATGGTTCTTCCTCTTGCTGTTTTCAATTATTATAATTGTAATTATGTATTTACTTTTTATGCAATAAAATGTTTCTATTCTATTCTATGTACATTAATATAATTAACGCGCTATAACTAAAAAGATGATAATTATTTATCTGATAACTAGTAAATATCTTCAGTAGTAGTTTTACAAAGTGATCACGTAGCTCAACTACAGCAGCTTCATAATTTAATTTTAGTCTAAAAGTATGATTTAAAAGTATACTTATCAAAACTAAAACATTTTTGAAATTTAAAAATTTTCTTATAGTAAAAATTATAATTTTCTGTCATTTAGTATATACATGAGATTTAAAGGTTCCTTGATAAATTTAAATAATACGATACTATATAAATATAGGAATTAATTAATTCAGTTATGTGGCCGAATTTCATCGAGCTATTCAGAATTTATCAAGAACTGGATAATATCGACGAGAGATCATCAACACACAAATAAAGAAGAAGAAGATAAAATAAGACGTATAAATGCATTATATATCATTTCATTTAATATTAAAGTCATCTAGTTAGTCTCGAAAATAGTGTTGATATTCATTACAAAATTCTTTTGTGCAACAAACATCAGTCCAATTTCTACACACAATATATTGCATTCATTTCTCTTACGAGTCTTTATAATAAGAAACTAGAAGACAAACTATTTTTACTACATAGAAGACTGAATATTTTTCAAAAAGTCTTTTCGTGACAAACTAATTTTTTTTTTTTTTTATTAACATTACGCAGTGGCTACTAGTGTGTTTTTATATGCTTACTTTTCTTATTTGCCGCTTTCTTAATAATTGTTTATAATAAAGTAGAACAAAAAAAGAATTTTAAGTTTTGTATTATACAATACAGTAGTCAATTGTAACAATACGTTACAATACGCGATTAAAATAGTATCACACACATATCATTTCATTGGAATTTTATATTATTGAAGTAAATATTCTAAGAAATTTGAAATGTTATAATCAGTGGCTATCAGGGGGGAACAAGAGGGGCGGCTGTCCCTGGCCGAAATTTATAATCCGATATGTTAGAAAAAATATATTTGTATATTTTTATACTTGTTCCAGTTTCAGTTTTGTCAAAATTTGAAGTTCTCTATCAATGTTTTCGCTTTTCTTATAAAATTACCATTGCATATTTATCAATTTTGTCTTTTTTTTTTTTTTTGACCTGAAAAATATCACTTGCTCCCGGGTCTCGCATTTTCCCTGAAAGTCTCCGGTTATAACTATAACTAAACTAACTGAATGTTTTAACTATAACTGTTACAGCTGATCCCATTCTCTCTCTTAGAGTTCATCTATATCTTTGTTAGATTTGGCAAAATTAACTATAAATAAAGAGTTAATCTAGATTTTTTTTGTTTTTCTTGAAAATTTCGGAATTAGATATTTTATTGAATTTGAAATATCGATATTGGATTGATTAATTGAATTATATACGAAAACGTCGTAAATATCGTTACCTGAAGTCATGAAAATATCATAGCTAATTATCTTTTATCGTTTGAGCCATTACATATATATTTATTCTGATATAATTCATATACAGTAACTTAAACCTCAGTTTATAAATCCAAGGTGATTTAAATGCGAGTCTAAGACACTTTGTAGTGGTGATGATATTTTAAACCACTAAATGCCATTCAAAAGATATTAGAACAACTTTATAATGTTAGATCTTCATTGGAAATAGAATTTTTAATCTTTTTTTCGATAGAATTATTTTCTAAGTAGCTATTTAAATGAAAATAATTTACAAAAGAAATATTGTATTAATGTTAACAATGTTATAAAGAGAATTGGGAAAACTTCGAATTTATAATTAAATAATAAAAAAAAATGTCACCTTAATGCGAGGAATGATATATATATAGCGGGCTTTTAATATCAAAAGTGGTGTTCTGATATCTGCCAGATCAAGTATAAAAATTCACATTATATTAACGATGCGATTTTGATAATAGATAACCATCTTTCGTAGAAATTTAATGCAAATTCTGATAGCACGCTTACTTTATTCTAAAAATATAGGCAAAAATCAAATATTCATTATTTTAATTTCTCGAAAGTTTCGATATTCAAAAAGTCCACAAATAATCATGGAAACTTTTTCCATTCTATTCATTCTTTAAGTTAATTAGAGATAAATATCGAGAAATTCCACTGTATAGTATCTAATCGCATATCGAGGCTAATGAATAAAATTTTCATCTAAAATTGAGTAAACTTAACATAAAAAAATATATATATTATAAGCCTATACTTCATAACGATTAATAGTACAAATATATTTTTTTATACAACGTAATTAAATTGTCTACAATCACGAAAAACCTAAAAATCAGTTTAGTCTTGTCATAAAAAATATTAATTATAATGCCGTAATATAGTTATATATCATCTAAAATTTTTATGGTTAAAGATATACTTTTTAATAAAAAAAAAAATTATATTTCGGGATGCAAGCGCATTCTCTTATCTTCTCTGAAAACTTAAATTAATTAGGATTAAATCCATTTTTATTACAAAATTTAAATTAATTATATTTGTTATAAAAAAAAACCAAAACAATAAAAAAAAAATAGTATAACCAGTAAATGGTTAGGCGTCTTAACGTCAGCTTTAAGAGGTAATCAATAAACGACGTCCTATTTCCACGTGCACCACCCATGTGACCAGATGTGGTGCATTGAGTAAATTTTTCTTTCTTTCTCTCTCTCTTTTTTTTTAAAGTATGCGTGATTTATTTGTATTCAATAAATTTTGAAACACAAGAAAACACACAAATGTTTCGAAAGATTAAAAACAAAATTAATTTATTCAATCATTCTGTAATTTAAAATATGACTGGTTTTCTTCTCTTTATAAGAAATTTGTCTGGATTAATTCATAAATTATCGTCATCACTTCGTAAATGATAAACGATCGAAAAGACGGTTTGTCATATATATATATATATATATATTTCTTGATCGTTTTGGCTCGATTTAAAGGTTAATGCCAGTTTGTTAAAAGGTTAAAAAAATATTCTATTTTGGTGAAAATAGAATATTTTTACAATAGGAGTGAGAATGGAAATAATCGATATTTGGGGATTTCGTACTGTTGGTGAGTAAATTAAGAAAAATCAATAATATATATAATATGCTCTATCGATATAAATATAATGTAAAATCGTATTCGTTTACCATAGTCGATGTATAATAAATATATAAAATAAACTTATATATAATTTTATCCGCGTAAAACGTTATAATTTTTAGTATATCCATACTACTTTCGTTTATGTATATATATAAATTAATAGTTCTTAAAATATATAAAAGTTAAATAAAAAAATCGTTCTTTAAAAAAAATAAAAATGGTTAATATAAATTACCTAATATCTTCTAGGAAATCAACATCTTGTTGGTGTTTTGTCTGTAACTTTGAAAGCTGTTCGTTATGGATATTTCTTAAACTAGTGGTTGCTTTACCCTAAAAAAATAAAAATAAAAAAACGAGAGAAAAATTTAATTATTATTAAAATTATTATAAAATGTTTAATTTATATATTATTTCTGTTTTTATATTCTATCTGAAGCGATATAAACAGATTATATTCTCTTACGTCCTACCTTCTTTGGAAGAGGTTGCATTTTTTTCGATATATAATTTTAAGAAAATAAGAGCGGTACTCAGCACCGCCTTGCCGCCATATTGTGGTACTTGTCACTAATATTGACCCGACACAACACGCTATGCTTGTTTATTTCTTGTGCTGCCATCTCTTAGCCGATGACACAATCGTAAAATTTTCTTTATGGAGAAATTTTTAATATTAATTATAATTCTATTAACGTAATTTGAAGAAATTTAAAATATCGCGAAACTGCGGAGGAAATACTTGAAAATATCTGCAATCACACTGACATATCTTGTACGCATTAAGAATGGCGATGTTCTCGATTTTAATTCATATAGATTATAGATCACTTAGCATTAAATATTACAGAATATTAAAGCGCAGCGAACCTGATACATGAATATTAATAAAAAAATTAACCGTAGGAAGTATAGGACATTCAATAGATAGGAAGAGATCAGCTTATTAAAGAATACAACACTGTACGTGTTTATCAATGCTCAATCTGATAGATTTTTGATACAATTGATCATGGCCACGAGTTCCTATTTTGATATCAGATTGCATCATTTTTATTTAGCTCAAACAACCTGGAAATCTATAGATGACTTTTATTGATGCAGGACTGGATATGAGCCAATTGGACAGATTATATCCAATCGAGCACCGCGCTTGGGAGTCCCGTATTTGTCAAAGTTTATGTAATTAAAAATTGGGTTAAGAAAAAATATTTACAAAAAATATATCTCGTTTTTTCAATATTCGCAGAATGCATTGATGTAAATGGTACGATATAATTAAGGAAATTACAGAAGATTACAATAACCCGAAACATCTATATATTTAATTATTTTATGGACGCATATATGCATCCATAAAATATTTATTTCTGTGTAGTTTTACAGAAAATACAGATGATATGCATTTTATGCGTATGAGCGCCCATATTGTGATCGTAATATAACAGATTCTGGATTCGGGGGATTAACTTTCTCTTGACGTTATATGCGTCAAACGAAAGTTAGTCAAGATTTGGCTGGACCAAAAATCTGTGGGCTGAAGGCATTTGCGTCCATAACATTCGAAGGGTTAATAAAAAATGCGTATTTATTTATAAGCGTTACTTGTTTTATTTATACATATTTTGAGAAATATCCAATTGAGTCCCGCACTAACTGAACCCAGCCCTGGCTTACGTTACATATATTTTTTTAATTAATATTTTAACATTATTAACTCTTTTATTGTGTTCACAAATACATACTATGAAGCGCTGTTCAAACTTCGACAGGAATCTTATGATCATATCAACAATCCGAGACCTAAATCAATTTTTAATTAAGAACAAAAGTGAAATATATTTTAAATTTGAATGGTGATATAGTGTATTTAGAAAATGATATTGCCACTTATTTTGATAAATAAAGAGATTAGGTATTTAGCGATGAATTTTTGGTGTAATAGATTTAACAACAAATTTTGAATAGCTTTTTTATTATTATTTTATGCCGTTTTTCATTAAGTGAAACGGCAGAAACACATTTTCATAATGAAGTCTGCCGGTCAGATGATGTATGAAATTTTGGTAGTGAATGTTGATTTTTCGTGTTACTATTTTCTTGGTAATCATAATAAATGTATGTTTTTTTCATGCATTTCAAATAAAAAAAAAAAGACTACTGATTCGATTTTAAACTGTTTTCTGTATATATTGAAGAAAATCTTAGTATATACATTTTTAATATCTAAAATTATTTATTCTTTCTTATTTATTTTCATTTCAAATTAAAATCGAAAATGCCCAATGCTAAATCAACGCAGAATGCAATCATTGATTTGTAAGCACTGTACTGTTAACTTTCTTGAACTCGCAGATACAGTACATGATAAAGATATTGTTTATCACCGGGAAGATCTGAGTTCAATTTTTGGTCCCATATATAAACGTTTTTAAATAAAGGATAAATATTATTGTAATATTATTACATCCTATCAGTTGGACAACCCAATCGTGGTAAGGTGTTCGATCGAATGATTACGTGCTGTCCTTCCTTCTATTCTGAAAGATTCGGGTTCAATTCCCGGTCCCGCATTTCTGGAATTTCTCAGAAGCATTCTGGATGGATCCCTTCTGAAAAAATCTCTGATAGTGACCCCACCATATGTGCGTGCGGCCAAGATGGACGGTGGAATGCCCGAATGTTAATACCAGAAAGTAAATAGATTAGTTAAGATGCCATATCGCACGAGATATGGCATCTGGCTGTAACCACTTTTAGAGTCCATCACAGGTTGTTCAACACCCACAATGGGATCAACAAGAAAGTTGAAGGATGTGGTCCAACGGGCTAGACCCAGACCCTCCTGAAAAACTGGAGATGTGGGACTCGACTTTAGGGTGGTAAGTGACAACTTTACTATACGGCTATCTGGTCGATATCTGCAAGATGAAAAGCAGCATAAAGTCAAACAGGAAAATCACAATAAGGCAGTCGGTGCTAAGCCCTGATATAATCTCTGGTTGAAAAATAGAGTAAAAACTATTTAAAGAAAAAATATTGCCAATAAAAGTTGATATCCGAGTTGTTCAATTTCATATTCTTTGTGAGAAAACAAAAAGTCATCGTAATTCACTATAAACATGATCAAAAACAAATGGTTATTGAATATTTCATCATGATTTTTCGATTATGTTAATTTACATAATCAAAAAACCTATTAAATATAATCGACAAATCTGTTAAATATGGCGCTATCCTAATATGAATTCCGTTCATATCTTTCTTGATTTGTGCTGCTGTTATGCTGTTAGAACACCTTCAGTAATCAAGAAATAGTGACTTACTAAAAAACTATTCTACATCGTACATTCTTCTATAGTATCACTAATGTTATTGGCACGTTTTTATTTGAGTCTGAAACTTGTTGTTAAACGTTTCTCTTAAAGCAAGGTAAAGACGTTTAAATCAAAAATTTGGTACAAATAACGGTTACATAAATGGGATCTCGTAAATCTATATAGTATTTTAATTAAATACGTTATTTTGGATATAATATAGCTAATTTGATAAGCAAGCATTTATCAAACTTTACGTATATATTATATACATTAAAATAATGCTATAATTTCAAATACCACTCAGGCTCAAAAAATTCTATAAACTAATTCCATAAAATATTGTTAAGACATTATAATATTTAAGTCACAATTCATAAAATAGATTGAAAATCAATATTTCCCTTATTTGACAATTATTTATTTATTTATATTCATTGATTCCATGGAATGCCAAGATGTAATCAAACCTAGGCACTAGTCAAGATGGGCAAAAATACTTGAATGAATGAATATTTCAATAATGAAAGATAAAGATATTACAATATCCAAAAGGAACTTATAAAAGATGTAGACATTGTGCCGCTTTAAAAAAAATAAAAAAACAGTATAGCTCTAGGCAGAAAAACATATAGTGGGCCTATATATAATCATACGTTTTATGTAAGTTGAGAAATGCAGTACTGGATATTTTCAGAATCAAAAAAGCATTAGTTGACTTAAGTATGAGTAACTATCATATTTTTACAAATCGAGAAAAAAGGTTATATTAATAATTTATAATAAAAGAATGTATTGAGCTTCAAAGCTACCTAATTGCTAATCAGTAAAACCAAGACTGCAATGAACGATTTTTGGTTTAGGATTGCTTTGCGAAAGAATGGTGCCTTGGACCAAACTATGCCAAATACAATGATTATAAAAACTGAAACGACGTAAAAAGCACTTGAAAAACCAAACAAAATTAAAAAAACAACACTAAAAACATTATGTTAAAGGATATATGATAACACCAACTAAAGCGCATTTGTTGTGGACGCACAAAAATACAGCGAATTTTAAAAAAAAAGCCAGAAAAATTAAAATGCCATAAACATTTGTCAATTATTCCATGACTATAATCATACAGTAAATTGAAAGCTTTGTTTTAGCTTTTGGCACGAAACAAAGCTTTCAATATGGCAAAAGTTTTTAGGAGAGCAAAAACATATTTGCCTCAGGCGCAGAAACACTTAGTTAAATGTTGATTGAGTATATACTATTTGTTCGTCATTAATAGTGTATATTAGTCCCAATGTATATATATTTTAGTGTACTGTGATACAAGATGGCTTCTACTATATTCAAAATATGATGGATGACATCATATTCTGAATATAGAAGAAGCCATCTTGATACACAATATGCGCTAACTCCTATGGTACCAGTTGTTTAGTGGGAGCACAATACACTAAAATATATATACACTATTAATGACGAACAAATAGTATATACTTTGAAACAACTTTATTACAGCCATTTTGATACATCACACTATCTATACATGATAGTGTGATGTATCAAAATCAAAATCACTTGATACATCATTATCTAGAAGCCATCTTACATTCACAATATCTATTCATCACTGGATATTGAACATGAAGTGCTAGTGTTAGTATGA
>WUQG02459142.1:0-12469 GCA_011317285.2 Androctonus mauritanicus
ACAGCACACCTAATATTTTCGAGCACCTCCGACAATCGTTTCTTCGCCGCTGTTGCTCGTGCAATGACGTCAACGGCCGCCAATTCGAACAACTCCTGTAATAATTTCTCATCGTCTCCTTTCCGACATTGAACTCTGCACCTCTGCATGTTTTAAACATGCAGAGGTGCAGAGTAGAATGCCAGAAAGGGAACGATGTTCTAAACATGTTGTCAAATAAATGTTTTTTTGTATTTATAATTTGTGCTATTTGTCGTCCCGCTCGACGTCAGACCTACATATATATTTACGCCAGTTTACCCGACTAAATACCGTTTGCGATTGCATGTGTATTGGCAATTTTGGTTCCTCTTGATGCCTACTAGCGCTTCTCTGAGTTGTCGCCGCTTCAACAAAGCATCTTGTATAGTGGCCGCGTGGAAACGGTTCTGCATTCCACTCTGGAGGACCCGGGTTCGAGTCTCGGGACCTACTCCTTGAAAATATTTATCATGGGGTACAGGTCCGGCCCGTCGATCCCAGCCCTCTACCATCCGGCTGACCCCTCTGCTGGCTGCCCACCCTTCCGGCTGGGGTGGGCAACCTGTGGAAGGGCTTATTTCACCCTGCCATTTAGTACTCTTACTGAGTGGAAAGTGGCGTCATCTGTTGACAAAAAACACTTTGTATAATAGCAAACAAATACTAAAATTCTATTAATTCAAATACGATTTAAATAAACGTTTCAGATTAATGAAATAGGAATGCATGCTTTAATTAAATATTTTTTAATACCTGAGCATTTACAATGAAGAACATTTGTCTGTTCGTAAAATTAAGTCCTGGAAGTCTAGGTTCTTCTTTGTGCTGTGACAGATATTTCTCGTAACTCTGTTATATATAAAGTCACAAATATAATTTTTTAAATAAAGATTATACTCTAGATATTATATAATATATTATATAAATTAGCACATAATTATTACCCGGAAGGCTAAATAAAGTCCGCTGTTATCAGCAAAATTTTCTGTAATTGTTTGACTGCCGTTAACCTGTAAAAATAATTTAATTGGTTTATTCTATAAAAGATTAAAGAATTAATAATAGCTATTATTATTATTGCTATTTTTCTCACAGGTTAAGATAAATTGATTTTTCTATAAATTTTATATAAATTCTCAATTAATATATATGAATTAAATTTTTCATGATAATTATTATTAATTATTAAATTCTATTAATAAGAAAATTCGTTTAATATCAATGTTTAATTAAATATCTCTAGTTATCATTAATCATAGATATTAAATTATTGGATATTTAGTCAAATAGCAATAATGTTTGTTGATAACTTATTTAAAAGAATATGTATTGTAATTCATTTTTCCTTAAAATAAAGGCGAAATACAGTTTATACAGTTTCAAAAAATCGTCTTTCATGATAAAAAAAAAAAAAAATAGCAAAAGTTAGAAAGTTTTTATAAAGTATAATAAAATGTTAGAATTTCCTTAATTTTTTATTTTTCTCTTATGATAGTTTCTAGAAACCAATTAATAAGTGGATTTATATAAACAATTAGGTAAACGATAGTTATATCTTGAAAACTTAATGATAAAACAACTAAATTTATCACGGGAAAGGAGGAAAATGAAAAAAAAAATCGTAACGTATAGACATTAAAATATTGGTTCCGTAATATGCAATACGAAAACAAAGTAGAGAAAATACATTTGAAAATTTTCAAATATTTTTTTTATGTAACTTATATATTTTTTTGCAATTCAAATACAGGAGTTTAAATATTTTGATTAATTATTTGAAATTTTTATGATATGTAGGTCTCTATGGTAGGTCCATACTACAAGACTATAAAGACGTTTTCTAATAAGAGTGTTTGCTAAAAACATTTCAGTGTTAACTTTTACTGTTTCGTTTTCTTGAATACTATGATCATCCAGAATATTTAAAACTTTCAAAAATAATTAAGAAACGCGGAGAATGTTTGCAGTTTAGGCAACAATGAAAATCAAACTCTGAATGATATTGAATTCTCCTCAGTTTTTCGGAATAATTTAAATTTGTTACTTTGCTTGTTTTTATATAGGTTTTGTTAAGAACGCATTTATTAATTTTTTTCCGATATATGGAGTAGTTTGGCCCATGAGGCCCTTGTGTCAATAATGCCAACATACCGAAACCAAATCAGAGAAATTTGAATATATGATTGTTTTACCAGCTTTGAAAATGAATATGCCTTCATTTTCAGAGCTGGTAAAAGATTACGATGTTAAAATGATTACAAAATATGTCAAGAGAGATCTCACCTGCGATAATTTAACTTTCACTGTGCCTCAATTCTGCTAGCGTAAAATGGATTTGCTATTTATGTCAACTAACTGGTAAGAGACTAGAAAATATATCAGAATCCTTCTGGAACAAAGCATCTAGGTTGTTTAATATAGTAACTTATATCATTCTGAATAAAAGAGTCACTTATATTACATTCTTTTAAAGGGTGAAGAGTTTAAATAAATAAATGAAGTATAGAGATTTTTTATTCGAGAGTCACTTATAATCAAAAATATCTGTTGAAATAGAAAAAGTAAATGAAAATTTTTTGCAAGATTTTGAAACAAATTATTCAGATTTTGTAACTTCAGTTTATTCTACTCTCAAAAATTATTTTATAATATTTTAATATATAATAAAATAACTAAAAGTTCCCATTTATTAGAAACATTTTTACAAAACTGTAAGTACTATATTTTTAGTGAAGTTTTCATTTTTAAATAATTTATATATTTTTATTACTAATCGCTCATTAAACATGAAAAAGAACTACAAAATATAAAAAAATTGAGCATTATTATTATTATTGTTTTATTTTTATCTTTTTATTTTTATTTGATCATTAAGGATTACATTCTTGATAATCAGATAAAATATAAAAAAATAAAGAGGTGCTTCAATAAAAATTATTAAATGTAAAGTCGATGATTAAATTTTAATTTTATGCTTGAATTTAAAAACTGAATCACTGAGAAAGCTGTTTGAGATTATTAGAATATGAAGAAACTAATCTCATGTTCTTATTAAATAATAATAAGATCGCTAGAATAATATGTCGTTGATAATATAAGATCATTAACGGAAGAATTTTAAAATTACTTCTATTTTTAAATTCCCTTTTAATCATTGATGCTTTTAATTTAAAAATACAGAACAGCATTTTCTTCTTTCTTAATTTTACGCCACTTTTCAACTTTAGTACTCTAATAGTACTCTGCTATCCATTATAGAACCTGTCATTAGCGACTTACAACTGTAATAAAAGAGAGAATGATAGTTAAAAGAATGAGGATCGATGAAATGAGAAAAAACTCAATGTAAAACTTTAGAAATATGGATTCAGAATCGATCGTATATATCCATTTTCGCCTTAAGAAACGACAAGCTGGCGAGCTGTTATAATAGGCCTATGTCAGAATATCCTGTATATTCGTAATAATAATCATTATTCGAAGCGATGGAGATCGAAATAAAAGAACTGAACTCTATGAAATTACCATTGAAATTATGTTGTTAATATTATGAATATTTTAGAATACTCAAACATTTTCATTCGGCATATTTACCATTTCATTTCCCTCTAATGGGAACTTGGAATATTGATCTATCAGACAAGTCCTCCTCTGTGTATATTCTTTCAAAAATTCTTCTGGCCAATGTATTGCTTTTTCATCATTATTTGTAGAGTTATCTAGAAATAAAAGTATCCTTACATATATATACTGTATTCATTACATTTTAATTATTATCTTCATGGAAATTCAAACGAAATTAAATTAGGGTCGATATCATTTTTTAAGAATAAGAAATTTAATTTGATACAAAAATATTTTCAAAATATGAAAGCTTCCAATTTCTTAAAAATATTCAAATATGTGATTAACAAGTTAAAAACGGTCGAACCTGAAGGATTTCCCAGTCTATCAAAGGCATGAGAAAGTTCGTGACCGATAACAAAGCCCAATCCACCATAATTATAATATCTGAAAAAATATTTTTAAGTTTGTTTAAGTAAAAAAGTATAATATATTGTTAATACTGATCACTTACTGAGGAACATGACGGGCATAAAATGGAGGAAACATCATTCCTAATTGTATTACTAAATTAGGAAAGAATTATTATTTAATAACATTTAAAATTAATTAATATAAAGATAATTTAATACAATTATTTCTTTAAATTTCCATAAATACAATTATCAAAATTTAGTTGTTTCGATTTTCGTAATTTAGTTAAATGTTCTAAATATAAATTATGTATCCCTAATCCGAAATATTCCGAAATCCGTAACTTCTGTTTCACAATAGACAACCACTTGGAATAAGATTATGATCATACGTGAAAGATAGTCCAATATGATACACACTTATCGGGTCCCACCCCTTGAACAATATTTATCATGAGGTCCGGGCAAGGTCCGTCGATCCCCTCTTCTACAATCCAGCTGACCTCTCAGCAAGGGTGTATAGCCTGTGGAAGGGCTTGTTTCACCCCGTCAGTTAGTATTCTGACAGAATGGAAACTGGCGTCATCTGCTGACAAATATATAAATATATATATATATATATATATATACACACACAACTCTGGAGCAATGTCATGGTTTAGTAAACAAATATTGAAAACACGAGGTATCTGTGATACTTATTCTTTGTTAGTGCTATTTGTATTATCGTTAAAAATATTAAAAAGATCAGATAATGATAAGCCTATGGTAACAGTGTTAAGATTCTTTCAAAAATGGTAAATGAATACATTTATACTGTTTGTTGTATTTATATTCTTGTTTTTTATTTCAAATAAAACAAAATTTCTCTGAAAGTCCGATTTTTTCCTCATCCCTTTAACTCCACCATATGTATTCCAAAATAAAATAAAAAAACATATTCCAAAATACTCTAACATAAACATATATAAACATTTCGAATCGGGGATATTCAACTTGTATTACTTCTGTTTAAAGCAAAACAAATGATTATTTAAATTTTTTAAATAATCATTTGTTTTGCTTTAAATATTTTATCAATTGAATGAGTATCCAATTGATAAAATATTTAAAGATATAATAAAAAATTCTTCAAATCAAATAAAAAGTTCTTCAAATAATAAAATATTTGAAGAACCTTTCTGATGAAATTGAAAAAAATAGAACATATCATATACAGGATGTCCCAGAAGTGGACGATCAAACGAAGTGAAGTGATGAGAGAGGTAATTTCCAATCAAAATAATCATATATATATATGGTTATCGAATTATTGATGGTTCAAAAGTCATTTCAAAACTTGTATTTTTTCCTGAAATTGCCTAGTGCAACCACTAAAATTATTTATTTCTAAAAAATATGAGATATTTGATTGATTTTTTATTTTAAGTGGATTCTGAAGAGAGTAACTTTCTAATGAAAACATTTTTATGAACTCTGTTATTTTTTAAGCAAATAATAAAAACGGCTTTTATGAGCATTTATTTCTAAATATTTTGGATTTCAAAACTGGACGATCAAATGAAGTAAGGTAATGGAAGAAATCATTTTTGGAATTAATTATTCAGAACAGAATTTTTTGCAACTCAGACGTGGTTGTTAAAAAAATACATTTTACAAAATTTCGAGAGTTAAGACTGTTGGCTAAATTCTCAAAATTTTATAGAATGTATTTTTTAACAACCATGACTTACTGTTAGTTGAAAAATTTTTAACAACTAAGTCATGGTTTGACATTTGTAGTAGCCAAACGCAAAATTGATTCTAAATTTTCATTATGCGGCAGTGCTACTTGTATTCATATGAAATTTTTTAAATTACCTATTTCATCCATATAAATATAATAAAAATAAAATATTTTTATTGTTACATATATGATGATTATTTTTTTCCTATTGTTTAAAAACATTACCACCGAACACTGCAAAAATAATCTTACAACAAAGAAATATTATTTTGAAAATGCCTTGTTCAAAACTACAAATAATATTCTGTTGATTGTAAGACATGTTAAAATAACATATGATGAGGCGGCCACTAACAAATCAATGAAGGACCGCGGTTTGTGCATCGATGTCTAGAATCTAACGTCATATAACTCTGAGATATATCTGTATATTGTAACAGACTAATCTTAGTACAAAGTAGCCTATATTTTTTCTTCAACAAAACTATACAGTGCAGGAAAATACAAAACAACTCTTACTACATGAGTAAACGGTACCACACTACTTCAGACAAGGTGGATACACGAACATTCTCACATCACAGTACATGTGCTCTCAGGGTAAACCCACAGAGTAATATACACAGTGCTCATTCGGATATTTACTATCAGCGTCTTAGTGGTGAACCAAAGAACTAGAAGAATATTCTTCTTCATTGCGCATGCTCAAACTTAGAGTTCGTCTTTCAAACCCAAGTTCAAACCACGTGTTTCAACCATCGTTGGTTTCAACTGAGTTTTAGCTATCGTTACGTTACTCTAGTATTATATATAAATCTAATTTAAAAATCATTATGGATAAGAGGAGGTGTTTTCTGTGTAATAAGAGTGAAGGGAGACTCTACAGATTTCCAAAGAATCAATTAAAATAATATATTAATTATTTTATTAGTTGAAATCAATTCGTGAAGCCAGATGAATTAAATTTAAAATGTTAATTAAATATGCTTTAATTATGCTAAAAATACAAAGATTCGGACTTAAAAATAATAAATTGGACTAAAATAGGCTGCCATGAATCATACAAAAAATTGATATGTAGAAAATTTATAATAGAAATTTTTTATATTATATTATATTGACAAATACTTATATAGATTAAAATTGTATATTTATATTTCATAATAGAAGAAAATTATTTGTTTTTTATGAAACTGGATTAGATTGTTATTTTTAATTGATTTGTAAATGATGGTATACATAATCGGTATTCTTTTTTAACCAATTTTGCACATCTATTTCCAATTGAAATTGACATTTTTATAAATAAAAATAGAAATTTTAACATTAAGTATGTATATTCATGGTATAATTATAAAAGTACAGATTATTAATTAAATATTGATTTATGCAGTAAAACAAGTTAATTATCTTACATTAAACTATTAAGGAATGAAGAATTTTAATTAAATTGTTTTATGTTTAAATTTAGGTTAATTCAATGGTTGCAATGGTTGCTTCCAACCATTGAATTAACCTAAATTTTAACATAAAAAAATTTCATTTTGATGAAATTTCCTTTTTGATAAAAAAGGAAAAAAATTTATTTTGACGATTTTTATATATATACGTATAACAATGGAAGAATTTGTGATGATCATTATTCTGATTCATGTTTTACAAGCACTGAAAAACAACACTTATCGAATGTGTTAAGCCAAATGCTGAATTTCCTTCTATATTAGACTGCCCAATTCCCTCATTGAGTCCATCATTGCTTGATAATGAAACATCTTTCATAGATCTGATATAAATATTTCGGAACAGAGTTCAGCAAATGAACTAATAACGCAGAAGCAGATAATACCTAAAACCAGAAAAATTCAAACCCTAAGATCTGTTGCATCCAAATTAAGAAAAAACCGAAAAATGCAGAAAGAAAATGGAAATTTTCTAAATAGGATGAAAAATAGCCTTACTGTGATACAGTATGAATTCATATTATCTCAGATTTGTTCATCAACACCCATTTCAAAAGGCAGACGCTGGACACCACAAAACAAAGTTCTTGCTCTTAATATTTCCTTCAAAGTCCAAGTGCATACGGGCTTTTGCAGAAGATTCATTTTCCAAGTTGATCAACATTAAAGCCTTCTATAGGAAATGTTACTCAGAAGCCAGGATTTTGTCCAATTTTGTTAAATTATATATAAAAAAACAAACTAATAAATGCAAGGCAAAGACAAAATATGCTTGTTATGTTTTGATGAAATATGCATAAAACTGCTGTTGATTATTGTGCAAAAACTGATAAAATTATTGGATTTGAGCATATGTTGAATACTAAAAATAACAAAACACCAAATTTGGCAACTAAAGCTTTGATATTTTTAGTTCTTGGTTTATGTCAAAACTGGAAACAGACAATTGGCTATTTTTTTACTTCTAATTATACTTCAGTAACGGTTTTAAAGAAATTGGTTTTCAAAGTTTATTAATATTAAAAGAACATGGATTAAATGTTGTGGCAGTTGTATGTGATCAAGTTTCAACTAACCAAGCATTGTATTGAGAGCTTAAAGTTACAAGCGAAAAATCATATTATTTTGTTAGTGATGATAAAATATTTGCTTTTTACAACATACCACATTTGTTTAAAAGTGTTAGAAATAACTTAAAAATTATGATATTAAATTTTGAGATAATCGAAGGGCAGAATGGGATCATATATGCAAATTTTTTGAATTTGATCAAGGAAAAAATATCAACAAGCTCCACATTTAAGTAAAAATCATTTAATTGTGAATAGATTAGGAAAAATGTCGGTAAAATTGGCATCTCAAGTTCTTAGCTATTCTGTTGCTGCTGGCATTTGTGTTTACTCTTCTACTGGTGGTTTACCAGCAGATGCTGTTTTCACAGCAGATTTTGTGAAAGAAATGGATATACTGTTTGTTTCTTAAATAGTAAGACATTATATAGCAATAAAGTGTATGAAGGTGCAGTAACAAAGGAATCTAAACATGTAAAAATGTGGAAAGAAAAAATTAATTTTATTAAATCACGGCACTTTTTTAACATAAATAGAGGAAAAGAATTGAAGCCACCATGTCGAAAAGGATGGATCTTAACACTCAATAGTATTATTCAGATATAGGAATATATATCACTAACTATTGATTTTCTTTTAACAAACAGATTGAATCAAGACTGCTTGGAAAATATATTCTCTACTATTCGAAGAAGAGGTAGCTATTTCAAGATAACCCAACTTCCACTTCAATTCCAGACTACAATATGTTTGCAGATGATTCATACAATTTTTAAACGTAGTGTTATGTCAAATTGTGAAGATGATGATGCTTATATTCTCATTAATCTCAAAAATAAAATTTCTGACAAAGGCATTTTATTTAAGATGGTTCAAGAACATGACAGTTTTTCACAATTTAATAATGAAATGAAAGAGTTTGATATATCAAACTGCAATTTAGAAATAGATATTCATGAAGAAAATCTATTGACATACATTTCTGGGTTTCTAGGTGCACGTATTTTTAAATATAAAAAATGTGAAATATGTAAGAATTTACTTTTAGGTTAGAAAGAACTGGATAATAATAAACTATTATTATTTTTTAAAGAATATATAATATCACTGATTATGGACTTAATTAGCCAACAGATAATTTATTAAAGACACAAAAAGACTTTCTCAATATATTCTTTTCTCAAACTGACAATATAATATATAAAGAAAATGCTAGTAAAACACTGTGATAAAATGAACTGTATAGACTTTGACTGGCTTGAAGAACATGAAAATCACAAACATGATATTTAAAAAATGCTAGTGTTTACATTTATCAAAATTATGATAAAACACAAAGTAAAGACTATTAATTCTGAAATTTTACCAACATCACAGAATATTAAAAAAAAAAAAAAATTGAAACACGTTCAAAATTTATAAAATTTTTCTGTCATTTTAAAATAACACTTCAGACTTTAAATTCTACTCACAAAACAAACTTTACATTTTATATTTTACTTTCTATATTTTAAAATTTTAATGAAACATTTTATATGTGAAAATTTTATATCCGAAAAATGATGCATTTTACAATTTAATATCTGCATGCTCCACGAAAAAGTGCAAAATAAAAACAAAAATACATTTCACAACATCCTGGAAGAATATGTTGGAGGCAGATTTCAAGAGCTTATCCAGGAAGGAATTAAGTCAAATTACAACGAATTGTGATAAAATTTAAATTGTTACATAGAAAAAACGTACTAATTATTTAAATATTAAAAATGAAGTTAAGTTTGTAGTATTATGTACTGATATTTGGAATTTTACAAATGAAAATTGTAGAATTATAATTATAATACTGTTATGTATGAAATACATTTTAAAACTGTATGAAGTAATGTAATATGAAATTTTTGTTTGTGTCTATGATTTTTATGATGATGATAAATTTTAATTATTAAACTTTCATCTGTTAAAAATACTTATTTCTTTAGTTAATTACGTATTGTTTTTTAATTTAAAATTCCTATAAAGATTTTAAGAAATTAATTTTTAAAATTTAGTGACAAAAATTTTTCCATGAAATAAAATGGCATAATAATATGTTTTCGACCACGTTTCAACCACAGTTAGTTCTTTGGTCCAACGCTAGAGGCGCCACATTGTCATTTGAAGTCAATATAGCAACCAATGGAAGTGAGCACTCTGTGTATATTACTCTGGGTAAACCCACCCATACAAAACTAGATGTGAGATAACAAGCTAAAATAGAAATTACAATAAAAGGCCACTGAAGCGTACAACGCTAAATAGAAAACCGAGTTTCCCATCATATATATTATACTAAGTTATATACATTTGTAGTTATAAGAAATATTTGAATATTTTTACTACTGTTTTAAATAAATTTAATATTTTCTTTTGTACTCATTCTTCTTATGTAATAATGTACGAATACCCGAAACGATAGTATATGTTTCTACAAAAATAACACATATCTATACTTTGAACTATGTTTGTGCAATCATTCATTCAAGTAAATTTATAATATAAATCAGAATAAAGTAACTTATGCCATTATGTTCTTAATCCATCTTTACATTTTAATAAAATTTCATCACTCCAGAGTAAAAGCAATATGAAGAAATATAAATCGAAACAGACATATTATTCCTTGTTTATATATAATAACAATTGATCTAGTTGGCTACTTGACGATTTTGTTATTAATTTCAGAGGGAATGTACTGCTGACTGACCACATCAATGACAGAATTATGAGATAAAGGATGAGAATTAAGAGTTATTTTTGATTCTCATCCTTCAATGCAATGGCAGGTATTCTAAATTCGATTTTCACTCCGAGATTCGAACTTCGATTTTAAAGCGCGGAAAGCTTTAGCTTTTCTCTGCAACAACGATAAATTTATAATTTAATTTAATAATAACTTTTTTTATTTTCGTATGATCTATGATCATAAGATCAGATGTATTTCATATCTATTGATCATGGTTAGTTCTAATTTTCATATAAATAATTAATCAATTAATTAATACTTATTACATATATTGTATAATTATTAAAGTACAGTATGTAATATTGAAATATTCGTTATAACAATTTATAAAATATTTGATAAAAAATATTCTTTAACCATCCACGAAAATATTTAAATCAATAGACAATTTCATCATTCTAGAATAATCTATAAATATTAATTATAAATAAAGAATTTCATGAAATAAGTACAACCTATGCTTAAATCATCGGGATAATAAGATGGATTAGCTAGAAATGGCTCGAAAAATTCCCTGCAAAAAAAGAAAAACTTCAAATCAGTTTGTAATAAATATAAAATATGATTAAGCTGAAATAATCAAAATACCCTGAATAAAGTTCTTTCCTTGCGTTGGAATTCATATAACTAATTGAAGCCATTTTCTTTTTTGCTAAAAATATATTCTCCATATAGTTATTCGTGATAGTGATCTGAAATATTTAAAATAAAAGTTAAAAAATAAAACTGTATTTCAAGTGATAAAACTATTTTTCCTATATCTCATATTTTTTTAGAATTCTTCTGAAATTAAAAAAAAAAAACTGCTTAAAATATTACTGATAAATAAAAAAAATAATCTTAAGATTGGGTGATCATCTACATTTTGATACTTCATTACGTTGTTCGTTATTTAGAATGCAGCTGCTCGATCTTACATCATATTAATGCAATTCCGCCAAGGATCGTCGAACTCCACAAATAATTATGGTTTTAACTAAAATTACTGTATAATATAATTCATAGGTTTATGATAGTTATCATATTTTTAGATATTTTTTGCTCTTGATATTCGGTTTTAAATTTCCAAACGACTAAAGGTGAAAACTCAGTAGTTTTGAAAATAATTAAGTGGAATAAATTAAATGGATTTATTCTTTAAATCAATATTCGATGAAGTATTATAAAATTTTCATCAAATAAACACGATAAAAATTTGTTTTTATCGTGATAAATTATTTGTGAAAATAAAAAAAAAAATTGTTGAAGAGTAACAAATTAAAAATTAAACAAATTCAATATTATATGTTTAAATCACATCAGCTATGAATTTTATTATGACTTTTTCTATCTCTTGCATGAAATGACTCGGTTTAGGAATCAAAAATCAGTTTGGTTAATACAGGTCAAAATAGGAATCAATTTGGTTAAGAATAGGAAGATAAGGAGCTTAA
>WUQG02459153.1:0-12468 GCA_011317285.2 Androctonus mauritanicus
CAAATCAAATGCAATGCTTAAAATTACCCGAAGTCTTATCCTTAAGAGGGGTTAAATTGATTGTCCAATAAGGGTAGAATCATCTGCTTCTTTTCATGTAATGTTTATCATGTGTGGTGAAGATTTCAGGGCATTGTTCGTAAACATAATCCCTCAACCCACCATGCAGTTTCGGACTTTCGAGATTTCAAGCCACATGAAATTATGTGGCCAGCATTCAATGTAGTTTCATCCTCAATTACACAACGTTTATTGTATATTTCAGTTGTACTGTATTTAAAAAATTAAAAATGTCTGACAAAGATATTGCCATCGCTATCATACGTTGTTTTCAGCCCAACCAAATGAGTTATTTTTTGTCCAAAAGAGAGGAGAAAGAGCTAGCAAGTTGTACGTACATTTAAGCCTTCTGTGTTGTGTTGTACACCTTTTAGCCGGCCACTGCGCCTACACGAAGCACCTTCTATAGTTGGTGGCGGATCTCAATAGGTCCAATCCACACTATTAAGCTGCTCACTATTCAATCTTGCTCTGTTCTCAGTCCAGTCAAATATTTCTACATTGCTTTGTAATGAACTTGTTTACACTATAGATAACAGTTGAGTTTCGGTCTGATCATGCTCCAGTCAAGATTGACTGGAAAGACTATCTGAATGAAGCTTCACCAAACTTCTCTGGAGCTGTACTGATAGTATGAATAGCCTTCTCTAATCAAATCAACAGTCATTCTGTAAGGAGCTGAACTTTGAAACTGCCAATGAGATAAACGTACAAATCAAAATAAGTACGAGACGAAAAGATGGAAGGGTTTCAACACAGGGTCAGACTTATCATGAAAACACGAGAAGTGTCCCAGTTTTTACAATTCCAGTGCTTTTATTTTTTTTTAAATTTATAAAGTTATATACATTATGAAGAATAAAAAATCTACATAGAATTCTGAAAAGTGTTTAAAAATTAATTAGAAATAGCTTCTCAAAAACTGGTATTCCCTTTCAAAATTCTTTTTTTTCAATTTTTACTAGTACCATTTCAAAAAAAGAATTTTGAAAGGGAATACCAATTTTTGAGAAGCTATTTCTAATTAATTTCTAAACACTTTTTTCAGAATTCCATTTAGGTTTTCTGTTGTTCATAATATATATAATTTTTTAAATTTTTAAAAAAATAAAAGCATTGGAATGACTATTGATAGATCAGAGAAAGCTATTCACACTATTGATATAGGTCCAGACAAGTTCGGCCAAGCTTTCCAGTCAAGGGCAATGTAAACAGGTTTGTTATAATGAAGAAATATTTGATCAGACCGAGAGAAAAGTGAAATCAAACTATGAGTGGCTTTATAGTATGGATCAGGCTATATGTTTGTCATCAGTTTGTTCTTCATAGTTTTCATCCAGTCAATGTCTAGAACTGTGGACTATGATTCTTATAAACTGGTGATTTATATTATCGATGATATTAATGTTGAAACTACCAATTTGTTTTCCCTCTTCCTAAGTATTTTTTTGTATAATTAGTTATGTTAATGTTAAAAAATTTTAATTAGAAAAACATGATAGAGTTGTTTATTAAATTTTCCTCACAACTTTGTCTGAATGGTTCGTGACCCTAAATCTGCTAGAGAAATGCAGCTTTTCTGCAGACTTATAAATCTCTATGAATACACAGGTTGAACAGAGGGAACCACTAATGTTAGTTGAGGATGAAGTCAAGACTATGGGTATGAGCCTGACAGGCAAGCCATTCCTGACAAAAATGTATATTCAAATGTCTTCTAATGTATTTTTTGTATGTCTTACTGAGGAGAGCCTAGTTAAAACAATGCATTTTAAAATAAAAGTATTTTTCTATAATTTTGGTGTGTGTGTGTGTGTGTGTGTGTCTGCTGTTGATCACACCCTGCTTTAGAGCTTGTTTTCGGATTTTCATAATGAGTAGTGTACAGAACTAGTCTTTGCAATGTTGTTATTATTTTACATCATATGAGTTTTCTAATGTCTGAATCATGCAAATTAAGAATCTGCACAACCCTATTAGCATAAACATTGGAAGATAATAACTTATTTTAAATTTGCATTTGAAATAATTTTACTTTCATGATGAGTATATAAGATCGAATTTTAAAAATTTTTCAAAAATAGTATATCATTCTTGTTTATAAAACATGAAGATTAATTCATCTTGCACAATCCTGATAAAACAAACATAAAAGTATAATAGATTATAACATAATAACACAATGTATCTTGGTTTTTAATTTGATTTACAATAAATCATTCTAGAAGCAGAGGCATATTTAAGTTTCCAGGACAAAAGATAGTCATTTTGTCTTTTTAAAGAAAATGCCAATCAAGAATTTCAACATAATCAAATAGCTGCCAATTTAGATTTTAAAACATCTCTCTATTAACTATACATTTAGAGTTTAAATAAGTAATTATTTTGCTACACTATGATATAAAACATAGGGCCACATATTGAATAATAATCTCAATAAATAAAGATTACTTTTGAAAATCTTTAATATATAATTTATAAACAGCTTATTTTTAATCATAAATACTATATCTTTATGATTAAAAATACTAAACAGATAATTTTCATTTTATAGTAAATAAAGTATAATCTTTCCAATTATATATAATAAGAGTTGAAAATGTTGATCTGAATCAATATTTTCTTATCAATTCTTATCAAATGTTGAATTACTATTATTGATAAATTAGTTTTATGGAGTAACCATAGAGCAAATAACCAGAAAAGTATGTGTTAAAATTGAATGTAAATTCTTAATATTTAAAATTTATGCATTACAATTTATATATAATTATAAATTATTTTATATACATATATAAATTAACTATATATTAATTTAAAATATACATTATAAGACAATTTTTATTTTGAATTTGTTAATATTTAATCATCCTAAAAATTTAATTAAAAATGATCTTTGCATAAAATATAAGTTATTAACAATAAACATTTGGTAAGTTTATTATTGATTCAGATAAACTTTATCAACTCTTAGTGGATAAGATTCTACCTTACCTACATAGGTATAATGAGAATAGCCAACAGGATATAACAATAGACGTTTTCAAATTGAAAGACTGGGGAAATGTTTGTCAGTTTAGCTCAAGGTTTTTCAATCTTTTGAATGAGACCCAACATCTAGAATTAAAAAACAAAAAACCAGCTTCTCTTACTGATTAAAACAAGTACAAAACTTGAGACAGATGCTCAATATTTTCTTCATTATACTAAAGATTATTTTTTATTTTAATGTTTTGCAAAAGAAACCTATTTAAAAATGACTATACAAATTATTCTAATATGAAAAATAAGATAAAATTTATAACTAAATCATTTCTGAAATTTATATAATTCCTGCAATTTACCTTTCACCAAATGAATAAATTCAAATATAAAATAAATCTAATTTCTTCTAATTTTATCCAAAAATGATTTAATATTTTTATATATTAAATTAAATACAGAATATTGAATATGATCCAACAAATACAATTACTAAAAGTTAATTTAAATGATGTATTTTTCTTCATTTTGTAAGTATATAATTTGCAAATAAGTCATTTTGTTAATTTTATTGAATGCAATAAAATTTTCAATGAGAAAAAATATTTTATAATGTATTCAAATAATAATATATTTTCTGAAGTTTTATAATTTTATTATATTTATTTAACTGCATAGAATTCCTAATATTGAATATAATTTAGCTATTACTAAAATCTTTCGTGTTTACTGTAATATAAAAAATTCTCATTCAGTTGCAGAACAGGAAATGTCAATGTTATAATTTCCTCAATTATATCTATAGTTCTGCTACAGTAGTCATGTTCAGGTTAATAATTACGGTTAGATCTATAATGGAAAAACTGTCTAATCCTTTCTTAAATTAAATTTCTTTTGACATACATTTAATATAAAGTTAATCACATAACAAATATTCTTTAGAAATAAATAAGCTTATAATGATCAATAACCCAAAGAAATAAAAATTATTTCTTATGCTGTTGGTCATTATAAGTTGATAGAAATAAATATTTGATTACAACACCACATTTATATATGCTGTATAAATGTTTTATTTATTTAAAAATTGTTTACCAATGTTTGTGCTGGAGATGAATATGATAAGAGATAATTCTGTTTAATGGATAAGACTATTTTATCATTAAGATAAACAACTATTTTGACTTTAATAACATACTATGCACAGCAAAAACAATTTACAGCATTTATTCAATAACAAGAAAGTAGGTTTTTCTTCTACTTTTCTTCTTCTGGAACTGCTGGAGCAGATAATCGGAAGAATAATTACTTTAAATTAAAGCTATTTATCTAATTATAAACTGAATTTTAGCAATTAGTTGGCAGCTGTCTCAAGTAGTAGCACAATCATGTATAAAATAAGTTTATTCTTACTGCCAAATGTTTATTCAAAGTTTTTTTAAATAGAAAACTGAATGGCTTATGTTTTCCTTATTTAAATAAACTACAAAAATTTCTTTATATTTATAATTACATAATTTTATTAGTATAATGATAATACGAATAAAACATCATAAAAATAATAGATTAAAATCTATTATTTTATGAGTTCATCAATCATATTCAAGATGACAACTGAGGGAGATTATGTTTGTTCTAGCACTTGGATCTTTGGTTTTCTAGCTAAAATAGCATATGGAAAAATTATTTAGAAAAATTTATCATTCATATTTAAAATAAACATAACTTTTTAAATCAAATATTATCTTATATTCTTACAAATTTTTAATCTGAAAATTTCAAGATAAAATTTATATACTTATTTTATGTTTTATCTGTATAATAATGCATCAAGTAAACTTTATTATGAAGGTCGAGAAACTCTATTATTATAGATAAATTGTGAAGTTTTTGATGATAATGTTTTTATATAGATTTATGTTGATAAGCTTTTCAGAGAACAATTATGAGTATTATATATTTATTTTAAAATTAATTAAATTACTCAAAAATTCAAATTCGTGTACTTACCAACTGCACAACACACAATGTCAAAAGAAAACATCTTGATGTACAACAAGCCATATTATTTAAAATCTATAACTAGATACCTTAAAAGCTAAATATTGTTATAATTAACATATCTTAATCCATTTAATCATCTCTGTTCAGTTTTCTTTCTCCACCCTTGTTTATAAATAAAAAAAAATTAAACGGAATTGCAATTGAGTTATGGACAATCTCTATTCATGAGTATAAATAACAGCCAATAGATGTCGCTAATATGAATTGTGAATTGTTTATTTTCGTTTGAATTCTATATTGTACAGTACTCTACTGTATTGGTTTTCGTTATTTTATTTAAATACTTTAATTTTCATACTTATAATAAATTTATAAATTAAAATAATTTGTCGATAATTCTGTAATAAATTTTTGAGAAGAATCGAAGATATAATATGTTAGTTAAGCTAAGGTTAAACTAAGCCTCCATTTTTTTTTTTTTTTTTCATTTTATGCCCCTTTCCAATCAGAGAGCCTTTTTTTTGCATTTTATGCCCCTTTCCAATCAGGGAGCTACTAAGGCACTAAGCCTCCATATTGCTCATGGGATATAGTCAAGTTGAGTATACGTTATCTGGCGGCGACCAATTTTAGAATCCCTCACAGGCTGGTCAATTTCCATGATGGGATCAACCGAAAAATTGAAGGATGTGATTCAACCAGAGTTTAACTAGTCGAGCTCGGACTCTTCTTGAAAAACTAGAAGTGTGGAGTCTGGATCCTCCAAAGTAGCAAGCGAATGCTTTATCATTCAGCTATCCGGCCGACATAATAAGATGCAATAGTAAGAGAGTTTTTAACCACGATTCAAATTTTGCAAAAATTATAATGGTTGATTTTTATGAGTTAACTTCTTGAGTAACTTTGATAGTAAAACAGAGTCGATGTAATGGCTGCCTGGCAAATTATTAACTTATTATCCGAAAATCCCGAGTTTAATTCCAAATTATACATTTCGAGATTTTTCAGAAGAGATCCATCCAGTGACCGTTTATCAGTAGCACATTAGGCGTGAGCCTAGATCTTCAATTTTTCATTGCTTCCAAAATCGAGAATTTTTTATATTAGATTAAATACTGTGTATAATTCAACATTGAGATCCCGAAATCTTTTAATATCTGGGGATCCAATAGACATAAACTCGCTACCGATCTAGGCCTGACCCGTTGAATCTCATCCTTTACCGAGCGACCAATCCCACTACAGTTATCAGTGGCACGCATTAGAATTGGAATATCCAGCCTATTAATTACTGGTTGAAGATCATCATAAAACAAAAATAAAGGGATAGTCTGGATGCCTGTACGCAGCGCCGTGCTTACCTTTCTCGGAGCCCAAGATGCTATTAAGTTGCGAGTCTTCAACCAGAGTAAGAATTTTAAAATATGCATATACTGTATAAATTCAATTACAAGGGTCGGGGTAAAGTATTACCAGAAGATAGTTGACCGATGTACTGTACTACGTGTATTAAAAAACAATTTTATTGCTCTCGCTTGATATCTGCAAGCAAAGTAAATACTCAGTTATGAGTTATATTATTGTTTGGGTTTGAACTCAATGAAAGCAAAAATTGTTTCAATTTTTATTCGTATAATCTGTTCAAGTATCTTAATTTGATATTCATTATTGCAATTTTTGAAGTAAAATTTAAGAAGAGATTATGAGTTTCCGTTGTAGATATATCTGAATTTCGATGAAGACTTTTCTTTCCGACGTTCGGGGCGGGAACAAAAATCCTCCAGCGAGGCGCATTTGAAACACCAATCTATGGATATCTCTACTTCTATAATCTACCGCTCTACCAGCTGAGCTATCGACAGCTTGCGTTCCGTTTCTCTTTGTATGCATTTATTTTGGCTAATCGGAAGTAACGGATATTTTGTGATCGGAACTATTGTTGGTCACATGTAATTTCAATATATATATTAGCCATATAGAAGAAACTTTTGACACCTGTTTTCTCGACATGTAATTTTTAAATTACTTCGGTCCGTAGAAGGGAAATTAACTCCACCTATATTTATTAAATAAACTTCAAATTTATTTCATTATCAGCAAATTGGTAATAATGTTTATGTATTAAATTGATGAATTGTATTCGTATAACTCATATTAGTCATATATACGTAATGACATTTGAGCCTTCAGTTAGTATTATTTTCCCTTCTATTACAGATTATGTACTTGGGTCTTAAATAAAGATTTTCACTTTATGCTAAACTCGTTAAAAATTTACTTATATAATAAACAATTCTAAAAATAGTCTTCGTGCACGGTGAACCTTAAAGCTAGCGTAAGACGCAGCTCAGATATTGTTACATAGGAACTATTCATATTTATATTCTCGCATATAAAAGGTTTAATTATGTCTAATAACAAGTATAAATTATGTAATTGATAATTTGTAAGATTAGCAAATGCTAAGGTTGAAGGAAGTTGGGACGCGAGTTTGTTCCTGTATTTAAATTAAGGGCGAATTTCTCCGCCTGATCTGTCGTTGTACCATAGATTTTCATACGCGTTGTACACATAACCGATGATGGATCAACGCAGTTATTATGCTGTTGCCATAAGAACTGTAGAGGAAATACAGCCGTTTACGAGAGATTTGTTAAGACAAAGCATTTTTCATGCTGGTGCGTTTGTCCAAATTATGAGTATTTATTTATATATCGGAAATGAGATATCTGAGAAAAGCATTAGTACGTCCGGTCAGGATAGAGTAATATGAGGATAGATTTCGGTCGATACGGATGAGGTCATACATTCGGACCACCAGTCGCTTCATCTAGATTAACCTACATGAGAATCGTCATCGGAGGAAAAAGCTCAAACTAAACCCTCCATATTAAGAAGTGAAGAAGAAGAAGATCGGATGAGGTGGCCGAGCGGTTAAGGAGATGGACAGCTGCTCCAGTGGTTTCTACCTGCGCGATTTCGCATCCTACCCTCGTCGGATAAGCCATAAATTTTATTTTATTGAAAGAATGCTGGAAACGTTTATTTTATAGTGTTCTATGCAATACATTTTAGCGGATGCAATAAGGAAAAACGTTTACCGTCGGTTTTAAACACTCATACTCGAAACGTTCAGCGCGCATACACTTCGCCCAAGTGAAAATAGGTGTATTTCTTTATTGAACGGTTTTCTCACTGATTAGACTGGTGGTGGCGGAAGTTGTTTATTTCTTCTCGAAAATGACACTGACGTCTTTGATTTTCCCGTGATTTGAAAGCATATTTAGTTTTGACCCAATTACTGGAAAAAGAAAGACTTCAGTGTCATTTTCGAGAAGAAATAAACAAATTTCCGCCACCACTATTCTAATCAGTGAAAAAACCGTCCAGTAAAGAAATGCACCCAATAATTGCTAAACCACCGCAATGTGTACCTTAAGGAAGCCTGTAAAAATGCATTATTTGAAACAGATCTACTGGTCCAGATAAATTCAAACCATCTATAAATTGATAAAATTTCCGTAACAAAGTGATTTTATCGGCAAGGAAATCGAATGGTCTGCTTATTTTGATTGCATTTTGCACTAAAGAATGCTTCCGGCGAATTATTTCGTGCAATAACGGGAGTGATCTGTTAGTTCGTATTTACTAAAAATCGCCAAGTTATACTTTTGCTGTATTTCGTGATTACCGATTTTTAGCAATGCGAACTGTATACTTTTCTGAACGGCTATTAAGAAAACTCAACAACGTATTAGATACTAAGGTCTGGATTAAAGAAATCTAACAGTTTTATTACGCATTGGAAAAAGCAAGCGAACGTGCCCCTGTGGCCTAATGGATAAGGCATCGGTCTCCTAAACCGGGGATTGCGGGTTCGAGTCCCGCCAGGGGTAAACATTTTTTTCATTTTCTAAATCATTGCTAATTTCGCAAAAACCGATGTATTAAAGGTTTACCATCGAAAATTCTACTGGTTCAGCTTCCGATTAATGTTTAGGGAATTTACTTTTTATAATAAATAGAGCGAATTCTTCAAATACACTATATTATCGTTCATATTTAAAATTTCCAATTGAATTTCGGTTAAAAAATACATTCCGAAATTAACAGAGAGCTCGAACGAGCCGGCTCCACACACAAAACTGGACGAAGGCAAACAATAATACTTTTTTTTAACATTTCAGTATACATGTATACAAATGCAAATGTTGATAGCATATTATATATGAGCTTTTGTTTTAATGCCCTTTTCAAATCATTGACTGATTACTAATTGGCGATAGTATTTATAATCTAATTATGATTTTTTTTGCAGATTCAGTGATAGGTTCACGAGTTGAGAAAAATTATAAAGTCAATTAAATATTCCGGATAACCGAACAGCACAAATCTTAAGCTTATAGTACAACCCAGAATTAATTAAAATTATTTATTTGAAATTAAATATTGCTTTGCCTGGGAAACGATCCATGTTTCCTCATAACGGTCTGTTCGATTTTTTGTTTTAAATAAACGCATAGTATTTTAAGATAACTTTAAATAGATGTTATAAAAATAAAAATTTTTGGTCGATTTACGGATTTTAATAATAACTCAATAAAATAAATTATTAGTAAATAAAATTTATAAAACATAACACATTAATTTTAATATTCATCAAACAGTAAAGTAACGTGAACGGCAGATCGAGTACATAGCCATGTGTTATCGTCTGCGATGGAAAGTTAGTTTTTGTTATTAATTTTAAATAAACTGTTTTGAATTTTTTGCCAAGATGTCAGATAAAGAACCAAGAAAGAGAAAGAAGAAGAGAGAAAGCCAGAAAAAAGGTGAAAATTAAGTTCTTTTTTAACTAAATATTTATTCGTTAAGCCTAATGAACAAAACCTAAACGAAAAAACTCCCACTTTTTTATTTAAATTTGTAGTTATGACGTCATGAGATGAGTTTGATAGTCTCGATGACCAAAAGTAGAAGACAGAATTAGAGCAGAATTTAGAAAAAGATTTTATTTGATCTTTAGAAAAACTAATTGAAATCTGAATTAATATATTTGTCGTCACAGTATATTTGATTAATGCTAATGCGATTTAAAAGATAATTTTATCAATTTCATTCAAAAACCAACAAAATTAGAAGTAATTCAAGTTGTAAATTATCTTTCGTTTGATATTAGAGATTAGTATAAACTTTAATAATTGGTGTTACATCATTTGCTGCTTTGAATGTATTTTAAGAGTGCATAAGACCTTTAAATTATACATTTTTATATCATATAAGTTAAAACTGTTCTAAATCACATTGATTAAAATTAGCTAAATTGATTTTTAACCAATTCTAATTTTTCTTTGTAACATCAGATGTACATGAGAATATCCATTTTATACCAAAAAAGTGCAATTATGCCTATAATTATATGCAAGGTATTGCATTTTAAAAGATAAAGTATTAAAAAAAAATAATTTAGAAAATGGCTTGCAAATAATAATATTGTCCATACAGTGGCTAAAGTTAACATCTGATTTCTAACTTCTATAATGGCAAGTTAAGACCAATTTTATGCTAATTGCATATATCAGTATAGCATAGAAAAATAATTGGAAATGAATGCCATTTAAGGACAGGAATAATACTTCAGGACAACAACTAGTGCATTAAGAGAAGATACTGTAACTTCTTTTGAGTGGCAATGTTTTCAAATAATTGACATTTGGATAATTAATATTCTGTTTTATTTTATTTTTCTGAGAAAAGTTTTTCTTTTGTAATTTATATCGTGTAAAGGACAATTTTTGACAATATATATAATCCTTTGCAAATTGATTATTGTAAATTTAAAAAAAAAATAATCATCTGAATTAATTGCAAAGGATTGGAATATTTCTTTTGTAATGACTGCTATGTATTTTAACTTTCATAATGGTTCTAATAACAAAACTTGTTGGACTTTTCCCATTACTGTATGTGTAAATTGATGCTTTAGTGCAAGTTTCTCAGAAGCTTTATAATTAAAATTGTATTGTTCATAATATTGTTTAATATTTGTTTTTTAATTTTTAAAAGAATTTTTTCTTATACTTTATTTAAAATTTTTAATTATTCAGTTATCAGATATTTAATGTTGATTTATATTTCATTCATTTAATATATATTTATTAGATGAATTGATGTGCTTTTTAGTGATGAATAAGAGGGATTTTATAACTAAATAAATAAATAAACAAGCACTAACACAGGAGAATATAATTTACTATATAATGTTTTTGTCCTATTAGATCTTCTTCAGTATAAAAATATTACAGAATGCTTTAAAACATAGCAAATGGAATACATTTAGAATATTTAAATACATTAAAACAAAATCTAGCAAAATATATTACATGAGATAAATATATAAATTATTAATATAAGCTAGTATACAGTTATAACCTATTACAGATATTAGATTATAATTGAATTTTATTATAGATAGGCTTGCTATAATTTTCTGAACCTTATCCAGGATATTTTGCATAGGAAGATTACATGATTTTATAATTTTGTTATATACATCAAGAATAATCAAGTGATAATAAAAATCCTACTGTATTTACTTTTGTTATTTAGTTGAAGTAAATATATAGGGTGTATCAAAATGATTGGAGCAGTTTCAAGCAGCTATAATAACTTTGAAAATATACACAAGAAGTATGTTTCCCATATGAATGAAACGTTAGATATTCAAATTTTGAATGCATGCACAATCTCACTCTGCCCTCCCCCCTCTCTCTCTGTCCTTAACATCACAGAGAAAATGATGACTCCAGAGCAGAAAGCATTTTTTGCTGCAGTTTATGAAGCATGAATCAGTTGTTTCTATTCAATAAGCCTTCTAGCAATAATTTCAGAGTGATCCCCATCTGTTAATGGTATTATGTACTTGTATCAGCAGTTTCAGACAGTAGAGTGCTTTTGTAAAGGAAAAAGTGCAGGATATCTGAATGTGTCAGAAGAAAGTGTGGAATGAGAGTCAATCTTCACAGTCCAAGGAAATCTATGAATTAGAGATGTCAGTTATAACTGTATAGTGGGTGTTGTGAAAGACACTGGAAATGAAGCCTACTGTCTTCATTTGATGCAGTTTCTAAAACCAATAGACCATATTGAACATACTAACTTTTGTATTAAGTTGCAAGAAGCAATGGCAGAAAATGGCTTTCTTGAATATGTTGTGTTTACTGATGAGTCTATATTTCATCTTGGCAGAAAAGTGCACAGGCATAATGTGTGCATATATGGTACTGAAAATCCTCATATGATGGAGTACAATGTGAAACATCTTCCCTAAAGATCAACGTTTTTTGCTCAGTGTTCATACAAAAGATTTATGGGTCTTTCTTTTTTCTGTGAAGACAGTGATGGGAACTATCTTGAAATGTT
>WUQG02459164.1:0-68470 GCA_011317285.2 Androctonus mauritanicus
GCTGAAGATGTTTTTACATTAGGAAAATTAGTCGCTCTGCAACGGCATATCACTGTGTGATTTGTATCATAATAGATTAAAAGTAATTGCGAATTCAAAGCATAAGAGATCCACAACCGTAATTGATCCTTGTAATTGCAGTGTGTAATTTAATATGTAACTAGATAACCTAAAGTTTTTTCCACTCTATTCCATTCTTTTGTACTTGTTAGTTTATTTTTAAACAGCTAATTTGAAATTTAGACGTATTTGCAAGCTTATTAAATATAAGATTATATCTGTCGAAATTTGTGAAGTTAAAACGGTATTTTTAACGGCTTAAACGAAATTAGAATCTGCAGTCACGAAAAATTACGAAAAGAATTCTTTAGCAATGCTTTTAAGTGAAAATAAAAATTTCAGAGAGAATTTTCAAAAGAAAAATAATACGCGTGCTTTAATTTAATAAATTTTTTATTTTTTGAATGAATGGAATATTCATAAACTTATATGAAAAGACTCGTCAATAGCTTACGTAATATACTTTCCATTCTTTTTTCTTTAAAATATTAATCATTTAATTTCACGTCACTATGTCAACTCTTCGTGTATTGAGATGGCAACATAACTTCCAACACAAAGAAACTCTATTAGCTGGGTAATTATATGGTGACTGTAAAAGATGATGTACTTAAACACTACACTGAAATGCCCTTAATCTGCTAAAGTTTCTAGAAAGGTTGTTCGTAAATGTTGCCGTGATTTCTCGAGAGGATCCACTAGGACAAAGAATGTAGAAACACCATCGTAATTTGAAGCAGCTTCATTTCAATTTGAAGTAGTCAAGCTAGACAAAGAGAATTCTACGTTATGAATAATGCAACATGCTAGTTCACCTTTTCCGCTTGACTCGATCTTAAGAACCTTTTTTTGTTAAAAACTTAAGACAAAATGAAATAAATTTCTATTTTAAATAGATGTTATTGTCTTCCAGCTACGATCTCTTATAATCGGAGATTGATTAAATTGTTGACAGTTCAATGAAGAATCATAAAGCAGAATAATTTGATTATGTTACAGAATCCATTTATCATGGAAGGTAATGATTTAATTTTCTTTTGTTTATTCTTTATTATTATTTTTTGTTTGTTTCCATTTATAAAAGTATTTCTCTGTCATAGAAATTTCTATACATATATTCAATTGTTACGAACGGAAGTATACTTAAAATATTTATACTTTGGATCATAAAGGCAGAATCCTAATTTTATAAAGCGATATAATGGATATAAAATAAGTTTTATGGTCGCTATTGGAGTAAACTACTTTCTCTTTTCGACCAGATGGAATAGGTAAGATAGACCAAGTTTCTTAAACAAAGTTAAACTCTCAACTTAAAAAAAAAAACAGACTATAATTTTTGAGAGAAAATAGCTTTATAAATCTTTTATCTTAATAGTTTCGATATTGATAAACTAAAAATAGATTTAATGTTTACGTAAAAAAATAAAAATAAAAAAAAATTATAATGATTTATGAACGAAATTTATTTGCGATCTCTTACATAATTAATCTTTATTTAGAATATAAAGTCGGTTATACTTACATGACTCGTATAATAACGATTAATTATTAATTTTATATCCAAATAATTAATAAGTCCTCGTTAATTGGCATATTTAACTTGTTTAAAGATGATCTCTCATAATGGATAACTTAATATTAACAAATTCAGTATAAAAACCGAAATTTGAAGAAATAAAGTTAATAACATATGTAGCATGTTTAGAATAATATTTACTATTTTTTAACATTAATTAGTACTTTCATTATAATAAGCATAAAATAAAAATTTATTCGTTAATTAAATTTCAGTCAGTCAAAATTTAATTCGATTATTTGCGATTAGTTAAGTTAAACACGAAGTGAAAGTAAACTATCTTATATAAGTTAATTAATAAGAAATTTATTATTCCGTGCATTTCTGAACGACTCATTCTTTATAAGTGCTTTAAACATCACGAATATTTTTTTTTATTATTATTTTTACAATTAGTATACAGTACCGAACAAAAATAAGAAACCTTTATATATAAAGAAAGGTTAGAAATTTAAAAGATAGGATCTACTTTCTTTAATCAAAGAAACCACTGTTAAGAATCGGTTAACTCATGGAGAAAATCAAGTAAAAAAAAAAAAATAAAATAAAATAAATTTTTTTCTATTCGGATTTTACTTTCTCAGAAAACATATAGCCTATAAAATTTTATGGATGACATTTCTAGAATATGAAAAATGTCTCAGTATTGTGCTAATGACTATTCGGTTCAATTAAGATAAGTTTTTCAATTTTGTGTATTCTATTTTCCGAAAATATTTATTCACTTTCAAACTTTTAATTTTTTTTTTCTTCCGTTAAGTAATAAATTATACTAATTATAACTAAGTGAAACTGGAAAAAAAAAAGAAAAGAATTAAAGTTTAATTTTTATTAACTTTTTTAAACCAGAAAATGAAAAATAAGCTCGCATCGAATAATAAAATTGTTATTTAAATTATGCTAAGTGAATTAATTTATTTTTTCACACAGCAAATACAATAAATGTAATTCATATTTCGTAAAAATCACCAAAAGTTATAATGCACATGAATTATATTCTCAAAAACTGACTGACAATTTCTAATCTTTACTATAAAAGGAAGAATGGTTTTGGGCTGATTTTTTATTTCTTTTTTCCTTATTTTCTTATTGATTATAGGCTAGACAATATTTGAACTCTATCGGTTGTCTTTTATAAAAGTTATATTGTCAGAGAAATGTCAAAAGGAATAATTGAATCAACGCTTGCAATAGCACTTCCACCATAAGCTGAAAAGCTTTAGTGAGCCATTGTCAAATGTACTGTTTCAACGTCAGAATCAATTTTAAACGTTCATTTCTAGCAGTTCTCAAATTGAGCAGATGAATGAATTCGTTACAGTTCATTTTAATAGGATAAATCATAAGATTCTGTAGTAAATTCAAAATTTAAATTATGTAGGTTTTTTCCCCACTAAACTTATTACAGAATATCCAACTGTGACTTTCTTCGCCTACTTGGTTTGGTTATAATCCATTATTAATTATCCTTCGCTCTCTACGCATTGCATTAACTATTTTATTTATATGTCTGATATCTCACGACCTTTCGCGGATATGATTAATAAATTAATATAATTTTTGATCATTTTCGTAGTATAAAATATTAAAATGTAATTTTTGATGTAGACTATATATATATTAATAAAATTCCTAATTTTGTTTAAATACGCTTGCTTTTTAATTATTTTCTTATCTAAAATTAAAATGTTCTAACAGATTGTTTGTGGATGTACTGTATGCTTTAGCAGAAAGCATTAAACAAATTATAGACTATATGAATATGGAAGTTATGACTTTACACAAACGACGTACGGAATAGCACTTTCATAATTAATTACTTTATTCTAATCTCTTTAATTAATTTTCATATTTCATATAAAATGTGATCTAGATTCGGATATTTCTCATATACTGTAATTGATCTATAATCGAACATGTAGTAGGATCGATTCTCAATTTCTAACTTGTTCTTAGCAGACAGAATCTGAAAACATTGCTGATCTAAAACTTGAAGTTTAGAGGATCTTCTTTTATTAATCCTCCAGATGAACGGATTGACTAAAATCTTTAATAATTATGATGACTGGATAACATGGATTTTTCTTTTTAAATCTATTGATATTTTTTATAAAGGAGACACAACAATTGTTTTCATTTATATATATTGAACAGCAATTCCGAAGCGAAATTTCTGGAACTTTATTTTTATAAAATCAGAATAAGTTTCTTATAAACTGTTTTCAGAGAATTAAATATCTGGTTTATAAATTCCTAGATTATAAGGATTAAATATTTTAGATTATAATGGAAATTAGTATATATTTAATTATTTTTCTATAAAAATTTGTTGCATGAAGCAGCACCATTTTCTAATCTCTTGTATGAAGATCGGAAATGTCGTAGATTTTAGAAATGTGCTGGCTTTAGGAGTTTAGCATTGATCATGCTTAACTCCTGAAGCCAGCTATAAGAACAATCCAATCTTTACTAAACATCCTGGAAAAATTACCAATTTTTATCCATATGGCAATTTGAAAACAAGAAAATTATTACTTCTTCGAATTGAATAATAAATTGCTCGAATCAAATAGGAGAAAATATATTTAAATTGATTCGCGACGGCATTAAACCAATCAGGAGTATAGTTACATAGCTGCATATTTAGACGCATATTCTGATGGGGATAGGGCTATCATAAAACTTTAAACGAGTTTCGTTTCGAAAGTTAAAACCGAAATCAAACAATTTCCCGAGATATTTTGTATTTTTGCTTTTTAAGAAAATTCCGAATTATGAATTTTGAATACGTTGTAAAACTTTTGCCCGAAATTTTAATAAATACAGCATTTAGATAAAAGAAACTTCATCATATCAGTTAGATACGATAATTGTGAAAACATAGAATAAATTTATAGACTATTGTTCATACTAGAAATTCTGGCAAATGTTACTATATTTTTTCTTTTAGAATTTATCTTGAAATAATCTAACATTTTGGATTATATAACTTGTTTCCAGAGTACCACTAGAGACAGTTATCATCATTTATCACAATAACAAAAACAATAATTTATAAACATTATTAAATCTAATATAAAGTTTAACAGAAAACATAAATATGAGTAAACGTTGAAGAAAAATTATTAATTTTTATCAAATTATAAAAATTTAAACTTAATTATGCAGTTTAATTAACTCCATTATATATATATATTATAATTAAATAAATTTTTATTATAAAATTTATTAATTCAGTTATTTTTTAATCTAGAAAAGAAAAATCAAAATTAAAAATCCACTTGGCAATGTTTAATTTATATATTTATATCGAAATTTAATATTTGTATTGAAAAATAAATCATCGATTTGATTGAAAATTAATGATGATAATAATAATAATAATAATAAAATTTGCAATTTTTGCATTTTCAAAATTTTCTTTGCAATTAATTGATCGTGAATTTTATTCATAAACAATACACTTAAAGCATTTAATCTAATAATTTTGATATATAGCGTTAAAATAGTGTGAGAATTGCATAAAGATAAACCGAATAGCACAGGATTAATTTAAGATTAATCATCCACTAATTAATCTGAGAGATTAATTAATGAATAATTAATCTTTAAAGTCTACATAATAACGAGGCACGAAATACAGCTCTAAAATTACAAATTTCATTTATTTCATACATTAACAGAACAGTGAATTAACAGAAAATAAAACTTTTAACTATTTGTATAGATCCAGTTGTTACGCGATTGAATTTGCTTAATTTTCGCCATGTAGGAAATGATTGAATTTAATCCAATTAATTTAAAATACTGTAATCGCATTTGTTTATATATAAACAGGTTTTAATTTTCCTATAAAAATATTTTTAGACAAAAATATATATTGGAGGTCTGGAATAGAATTAAAAAAAAAAAAAAATTAATTGTTTTTTAATAATAGAAATTTTTAAACAGTAGAAATTTTAAACTCCATTATGTTCCGTAATTATGTAATACTAAAAGATATGAAGGTTCTTTAGTAGAAGAAAAGATTTTCAATTTAAAAAGGAATCCATTTTTATTCAGAAATAACTTTTGTAAAGGAAAAGAAATAGAATGGAGCTTTCACTTAAGTAGAATGCAAAGCTAAATAAAAAATTCTGAATTCTTTTATAACACAAATATTTACTGAATTTACAAAAATTCTCTTTCCTTGAGATATAATACTTTTAAATGTATTCCATAATAATTTTCAGTGCGGTTTTCTGTTTGTAATGTATTGATAATGTTTCTCAAATTACAGGTTGTCACTGAATATTTTTACGAAAATATTTAGATTCAGACTTTATAATTGATTTTTTCCTCTTTGTTAAATTCGCATTGAATAAATATTCGTGCAGATATGTGGCAGATATTTTTTTATACGTGAAACATTTGACATGATCAAATTATGTAGTAATTAATACGCTAATTTTCTAATTCAACAATTCAAGAAACAACGCAGATGTAACAAGAGGTGTAAAAATTATATAACTTGCTTTCACCAGTTTCATGTTGAATTCTCCAAATTCTTGTCCACTCTTTGTGTTGACGATCTGGCTGCAACGACATTCCAAACGGAGCAGCAGATATCATTTGTCAGTAAAGGCGGTTTGGAAACGTTCCAGTAAATCTTTCGACTTTTTGACAAACTAGGTACTGCATTCTACAGTAGAATTTAGTACTTCTACTATTATCAAAAAATCTTCAGTCGATTTAACGACCTATCATATTTTTGTCTGCTATTTTGAATTTTCACGTTTTACTATACACTGATGTGTACAATTTATCATGGTTCGTAGTAGAGAGTCATACGAATTATGCTCAGAATATGGGATACGTGTTCCTTTACAGTGTCTGGATCAATGTATATCAATCATCTTTTTCAAAAAGATTTAACTGGAGAACATTTTTAGGATCGGGAAAAAAGTTCTAAATGTATAAAATTCTGAATAACAATACACCTAACGTTTTCCTTCAAAAATACAATGATTATGTCGTTTGTAGTTAAAAATAGTAAAATTATTCTTTAGTTTCTACTTTATTGTAATTATTTTCTCATTATGCATAAAATTATGCTGTTAAAAGTTGTCGAAATATATATTTTTTTAAATAATGACATGAATATTTTATTTTTTATCGATGACATTTAGTAAGTATAATTAAAATATTTACTTTTCTGTCATAAAATTTTTTCATTTGAAAATATTGTCTGTATTGATAGAGGATTATATATGCATTTCTTATAAATATGCATGTTATATTTAATTAATTATATAATGTTTAACAGAATATATATATGTATAGTAATTTAATAAAAAATTTTGAAATTTTTTTTTTTCAAAATGCATAAAATTATGTGTAATGACTAAAAGTTGAATATAAATTTTAAAAACTTGTTTATGAGATTAAAAAATTATTATTAATCACACATTCTAAGTAATTTATAAAAATTAAGAAATTTATATATAATCATTCTTATTTGTGTAGAAGGAGAAATAAATTTTATGGAGCTAAAGAAAAAAAAAAAACTGTAAGATAAACAAAACTTTTGGCATGAAATTGAATGATTTTATAGCATGCAAAGGCGTTTTTTCATAACGAGAGTGAAAGTTTTTGATAAACCAAAACGGCAATTTTATAGCACGTATCGATGTGTTGACATTTTTGAACAATTCTGAATGCGAACAAAAATTCTTGTTTGTCTAAAAAGAACGATATTTTGGTGAAGCGAAAAGGATATCCGGTGCGGCAGTCTACATTAATAAATACTTTTTTTATGCCAGTAATAAAGAATTATTTTCCTGCTGGTCATCAGTTCGACACAGAAATTTATACTATAAGGAACCGTAAATTTTCGCTGCCACTAGACATCATTAGAGGAAGTCGCTCAAATATCGATCGGCGTCAAAGATTTAGAAAGATGCGAGAAAATTTTCTTTTAATAATTCTTACGACAGATCATTGACCTCGGTCGTGAGAAATGAAACACCTATAATTTTTTTCAATTAATTTTTTTTTTGATAAAAAAAAACAAAGATATCAGCTTAGCAGATCAAATATGAATTCACACAAAATGAAGCTTTTTTTCTCTCGCCTCTCTCTCTCTGTCTCTCTTGTGCACTACCAAGAGATTCCCTTTCAAATGAATTGGCAGAACATAAATAATAAAAATTGTCATGCTCACGAATGCAGTTATTCAGCGGTAGAAATCAATTTTATTTATGATGATACAATGATCGTCCATCTACTCCACTGCTTCAACTATTAAACTACAAAATTGAAATAACATACATTCTAAGGTCCTAATCTTTACCTTTAGAGGGAATCAACGGCTTGTTTAACATTTGATCATCCAACTCCCATAGTTCTGTTGGTCCATTAAATTTAATGTGAATCAATGTAGGAAATGAGACAGAATCAAGGAAGTGCACTCAACCGGTCATAGTCAACCCCATGTGACGTCATAGCTATGTTTCCGCTTCATTCATGTAGTGTCTCTAGTGGTCGGAACTAATAGAACAACTTCTCTCATCAGTATCAATTCAGTTCGTATATATAACATTATATATCTATAAGAGTTCTGTAATTGTGCCCCAGAACTTGTCGTAAATAAAGTTAATGTCCGAAACTGTCGAAGCCTTCTGCCACATTCCTGATAGGTCGGTATTATATAGACTCAATTTACAGTTAGTCTTTCATGAATTAGATCTGATTACAACTTTCTTATTTTTATTTTTTCCCAATATTTTCGATTTTCCAACATAATAGTTTTTCAAATAGAACATTTTAAACCTATATACGCCATTAGAAAAGAGATATAATTATATATCCGCTGCTACAGAATTCGCATATAAATAATATTGCATTAACAAATAAACTTTTTGATATGTATTTGTATATAAAAATAAATAAGTATTCTATTCATCCGTAAAAATTAAAAAAAAATTTAAATTAGAAAAAATAATTTTATTTGTCAAAAAAGAAATGAAATAAAAATATATTTTTGAATGAAATTTTTCTTTAGATGCAATTATATAGTTTTATATGAAATTTATATCATAAAAAGAGATTAAATCATAAATAAAAAAGGCAAAGTTTTTCTTTATTATTTAATCATATACAACTTTTATGCTGTATTTAATGTACTTTTAAAAATTTTCTTTCTAATGAGTTGTAAATAATAGATTTATTCATATTTTTTATTTTACAATTTATAATTTTCTTGAGTTATAATGTAAAATGAATTTCTTGTTGAAAATTTTCATTATTATTTTAAGCTTATTTATGAAATTTCATTTTTCAATACTCGAGCATCATAGATTTACATTTTATTAAAAACGTTTCGGGGGAATCTGGAACTGGCGTTACGATGTCGTTTTCTTTCTAGATATCCAGGTCTATCTCAATATAATATACAGAAGTAAATAAAAAATAATAATAATTAAATAACATTTTTATCTCAAAACTGATTGCCATTATTTTTTAAATTATAATAAATTATAATGTATATTAAATATTTAAAATTATTATAAAAATAAATATATTGAAAGTTAATTTTATTTTACGAAATTAAAAAGATGACTTAATAACAAATATAATATTAATTGTAGAGATCATAATAAAACACAATATTATTAATAAATAAAATAAATATTGTATATTTTATATTTGACTATTTTAGATTAATATTTTTTATGTTTAAATACTTTAATGCAATTAAAGTATTTAAATCTGTAAAATTTGTATTCACTTTGCAAATAAATTTCAAAATGTAACGAAAAAATGATCATGCTCTGAAAATATTGTTTAACTTTTGTCTTTTAATTTAAAAAAATAAATATAAATTTATGTACAAATCACGTAATGACATTCAATGCTTGTATTTAATTTCCGTTGAAAGACTTTCTTTTTATACAAACAAGGTTTATGTTGACAAAAGCTCAGAAAAGTACTTTTCTTCTGTTAATTTAAACAGACAGTTTGGGCAAAGTTCTTCTGATCGAAAAATCTCCAAGGGTTTTCTGTCCATTAAATTTGAGAAGGAAACTTGTTTCGTGACTGTGCTATTTTATTTTTAATAAGCCATTTCGGTTTGCTAAAGAAAGTGCATTTTATTTTCATATCTATGTTTGTTTATAAATTAAAATTATATGAAGTAGAAATAACTGTTTGTTTATCTTTCCACGTTACGATAAAATTCTTTTCTGTATAAGATAAGTTTCTATATTAGATTTAAAGGATATTTTACTGATTTTGTTCATATATTTAAACATTTTCTAGGTATGTCAAATGGATAGATCGAAATTTCTCTATCATTCTCCCATAGCTAGACATAAAACGTATAGTTGACTACCGAATGGACCTATGAGTCAACTTAGCAATGTGCAAGTACTCTCCAAATAACATTATTGCCATCTGGTGATCGATCTGATGCTCTCTGCTTGATGAGATTCCCAGTTAAACAGATTAAGGTGGAGTTGTTGTCTCAGTTATCTCCGTGGTGCAAGGAGTCGTCGGCAGATGGCATTTAAGATGTCCACAATCAAATCTCTTTCTCCAAGCATAGAGAAAAACAAGCATTAGAAATCGGAAAGTTATCTTCAAGCTCTCTCGGCATTCTTGCATTTTTTATAATTCTATATTTTTCTTTCATAAATTTCATCATATATAAGAGAATATCTTTATTTTTTCCCCACTCGAAAGTAGAATCTCGCGTTGCGTCTTTTCATCAGTAATATCGACAAGCTGATTCTTATGATACTGTTCGATCAATCTCGAGAAGATATTTTGATAGGAAATCTAAAATTGTAACAATATATAAGGCAAAAATATGTATTTTTAGTTTTCGTATGAAAATCATACTATTGTTTATATTTTATAATATATATTATGTTTGGATGATCAAATATTCTCATTATTTTCATAATTTTTGATGACACGATGGATTAAATTTAGAAGCTAATCTCACTGCAAAATGCTTGCTTCATTTTTCTTTTATTTTTATCTTTTTACTCCGTCAACTTGTAGAGTGGGCTACTTTATACATGGTTAAAATTCTCCCTTCCTTTTTCTTAATTTTAATGGCTGTTTCTTATTTGTTTAATAAAATTATTATTAAGTTATTACAGTCTGTTAAATATATTGTTTATTATTAAATTTTAAAAGATTTAAATGTTTAATAAAGAATTATAAATTAAATAAACATTCAATTGGCATTATACAAAGATCTCGAGTGTTTTTTTTTTTTTTAGTTTTATAAAAACCAAATCCAAGGATATATTTGATAATTTAATTAAAACAAAACAATTGTTGATATATAAGTGATTCATCTCCTTTATCCACGTTAACTTTTTTGAAATTTATTCGAACTGATATTATTCGTACAGAATTATTTTATTACTAAAAAATATTTTTTAAAAATTTCTATTGTTTTATTGAATTTAAGAATATGATTAAGTGCTTTATAAAATAAAAATGTTAATATTATGAAATGTGTTTCTTTTATGCAGCTGAATACTAAAACCATTAATTTATTATCTTACTGATGGTTTTTTTTTTTTTATTTGAAAATAACCATTTAAATTTTCGCTTAATTCGTATTAAAAGCTTTCTGAATGTTATTTCCAATAAAATATTTATAGTATCATCATTATTTATTCTAGAAAATTAAAAAATAATTCTTTTTTGCGTGTATTGTTCATTTGAATAAGTATTCAGACGATTAAGTTTTGAAATATTATTTTATATTGTTTGGTAATTATTAATATTTTGAAGATATTAACGAATTTTTGAATTTATTTCTAGCGGCTGCGATTTGCAATACAAAATTGCAAAATATTTTATGAATATATGCATAATTTTGAAACATATCATTTGAAAATTCTTCTGAAAAATATTTTATTCAATCTACGAAAGTGAAACTGTTCAAATATTTTGCTAAAGTAAGACTTTTGCTGTGTTGCCTTTGATTTACTAAAATGTTTATCTTTGAAATTCAAATCTAAACTTTTTTCAGATGTTTCTAGAAGGAGAGCGTTTTTGTTTCTCCATATCTTTCCAATGAAATAAATAAAAGGAACTATTAATGTCTCACAGGAAAAGAAATTGCAAATTCAATGTTTTATCTGCTGTAAAATTATTGCAAATTTTTAAAATTTTTTTATGGAATAAAGATTACTTGAAAGTGTAAATTTAATATTAATATTTATAGTTTCCTGATATATATTTTTTAAATAATAAGATTTGGATATCTCTCATAAAAAAAAAACATTTTGTTTTCCATTACTACTAATGTAATCATTCTTATTATTTACATAATATATAGTACCTATAACATGAAGATTTAAATATACGTTCTTAAATAACCGACTTAAGATATTTATCTAATTTTTTATTAAAATATAGTAATTATGTTAATCAGAATTATTCCATAAAACTAGTAACAAACAAAAATAAAACTTCAAAAATATAATAAATCTAGCGAAAATATTTCGACCACCAAAAACAATATGCCACGGATGGTTGATTAAATGACCTCTTTTATAAAAGAAATATATATATATATATATATATTGTATATAATTTTTTTTATATATAATGTTTTCCTTCCTTTCCTAAATCTCTTATCGACATTAAACCATAAAAAGGTCAAAAGTCTCAGCTTCTGGTAAACAAAAGAAAATATATTCAGTCTTGGACTTGGTCTATGAAAAATATTGATTTAGTGTCGGTTATGTTAGATGCTTGTTAAAATAGCCTTAGAGTTAGTCAAATACAAAATACTTCAAAATACATTGAGAATAAGAAATTTTTATAAAATATTTTGGTAAACATAAAGTTTCTTTGACGTTTAATGAAAAACGAACAATACCGTCTTTATGGTAATGCAAAAAAAAAAGTTGTTTTTGAAAAGAAATCTAAGGTCCACTTCCAATTAAATTTTTTAATAAAATTTATTAAAATATTTTATTTTTAAAATTTTATTCACTATTATTATTTTAAACAAATTAAAAAATAATAATTTTGAGTTGAAATACTTTTTGTTAGATGCTCTTAATGATTTTTTCCATTCCATTTATTTTTACTAAGAATATATTCAACGTTTTCTCAAAATACAACACAAATAATAAATATAAGAAGAATAATACAAATAAAACAAAACTCAACATCTAAAAACTAATAACACTTTACAAACAGATTTAACAACATTAAATGGAGGAGCGAAGAAACTCATTCAAGTAAGCAGTGAATGTGAAAATCCTTAAAGAATTTTGAAATCAGATTTTCTTTCTATAATAACTATGACGGTAAAGTTTTATATATTTTAGAGATGAAACATATTATTCTATCCTTATTTTTTTATTTATAAATTCATGTTGAAATATTTTAAATTCATGGTTAGCATAAAAATTGTCTTTAAAATTCGTGCGAAAACAATATAGAAAATCAATTTATTTTTAATAATTAATAAAAAGTATAAATATTTATAACATTTAAGCAATTTAAGAATTCTTTTAAATTCGTTTAATTTTTAATGATCATTTATAAAAAATATTTTTATTAATATTCTTTAAAAATAAGAAGTAAAATAAACATTTAGATATTTCTTTTGAGCAGTTTTAAAGATCTGCTTTAATTAATAAATGAAACAAGCCGAAAAAGGAACAGTTTATAATTAATTAAATTATACGATAATTACTTTTATTTAATATATTAATAATATTTATTTTTTTGCTGATATTTGTAAAGCAATTTAATTGCTCTCTCGATATAACGAAAACCTTAAAAACAAATTAATGAAAAATTAATTGTTAAACGTTATTAGGTGCGCTAAACTTAAACAAAAAAAATTGTTTAAAATATAAACATTTTATCGATTATTTTAATTAAGCGAATATTGCTTTATCAATTAGATTACTGTAAATATATTTTGCTGTTTTTTACTTCAGTGAATTTACTGAATGCAAGAAAAGAAATACTGTATAATGTGGACAGGATTACATTTAGGCAAGATAAATGTTTTGTTGATCCATGAATACAGCTGAAATAAGTAGATTATAAAAAAATAGTCTCAGAAATTCCCATTTTGGCGATCGATTGTGTGTATATATATTTATATATCGTATTTGGAACTGTAGCAAAGTAACGATAAAGTTCAAGTGTAAAATGAATAAGTCAATTGCACTGACATATGAAAATTGTATCTGTAAAAATAAAAGTTTTAGCATCGTATAAAAATGTCATAAAAATGCTACAATGAATAAAGTGAGATTTACATGAGAGATATAGTAATGAATAGCAAAAGAATAAAAATTATTGAAAAAAAAACATGCATTTGTATAGCTTCAATATTATTATGTGTAGTGATGCATATTTTACAAAGTAAATGCGTTGAATGAATTTAGGAATTTTATATTATAAATTATATTTATGATATGCTATTTTATTCAGTTAGATTTGTTAAGATTATATTCACTTAGGAGGAAAAAAAATCTTCAATTCTAGTGAATGTGATTATAAATGTAAAGAAAGTATCGATTTGTAATTCTATGTGTATCTTTTAAAGAGAAGAGTATTAATCAATAATTCTTTTAAAGACGAATGAGATGTTGAGTATAATGATGTTTGTCTCACACTGAAACCAAAAATCGATAAACTACAATGTCTAGCGAAACTGCAGGAATGACGTCCTACTATAAAAAAAGCGGTTTAAACTCTGTAGCTATTGTTATTTTTCATAAATATTTTACTGACCCTTTTCATGTTAATCTTTAGATGAATATGCTCGAAAACAGAATTACCATTACTCAGTTTTCGAGATACAGTATATTAAAAACATAACTGTTTATATAAAAATTCTATCGACTTGTTTCCTGAATGCAAACTCTTCTAAGTGTTGATAGGTGATATCATCCCATTAAGCAACATACAAGAATATTAAGTAATTTTTTTCTTATTTTAATAATGTTGCAAGAATTAATCAATATTAATCAACTCTTGAATTTTTTAAAATTTCATATTAATAAAAATTTTTTGCAAGAAACAAGATTAAAAGCTAAGGTAAACAATAATACTGCAACAGCACGTTTAATAGGTTTCTTTTCAACAAATTTTTATTTTAGTAAACCTAAGCATATTAAAATATTTTTTTTTTCCAGTTTTAATAATTTTTATGAGATAACCAGAATAATAATAATAATAATTTATTAACATTATAAAAAAGTTAAAAAAGCAGTAAAAAACACTGTGCAACTTACTAATTTCTTCATATTTTTTGAAAACATAAATATTCATGATTCGAAAAAATATAATAATATTTAAACAGTTTTCATAATTATTTTTGACATTGCGGTTCTTATAATAATGCAAAAAAAAATCAAACAATGAGCGATTCTTATAATGTGGTAAACTTGCAAGATTTTTTAGCCACAAACATAATAATTATTTTTTTTCACTAATAAATAGCTAGAAATATTGAATAGAAAAGAAATAAAGGAAAATATTTTCTTGTTCAATAAATGTTCACTTTTATAAATCAGTCTTTTGACCATTCTTACAAACCATTGACTTCATTTGCAGTTGTGCGCTACGAATAACATTGACTGGTTGGTTTATCGAATCATTGCCTGTAAGACTCGAGTACCTCTGACTTAGAAGGTGTTACCATGGTAACGGAAGAGACAGGAACGTTTTCATGTGCATCTCTCTTATACTTAGCGTGCTTTTTTTTCATTTTGACGTTGTTGAACTGTCATTCCTTCTGTACAAAAATCGGTTGTAACATGCAAAAATAAAAACCGTACGCAATTTTTCTGAAGTTAAGAAATATTATATTGAAAATTTGTAAAACGTTTACCTTACAAATTTCACCATACTCGATAAGTGAACTAATATGTGATATATTTATTATTATTTTAAGTAAATTGAGAAATTGGAAAATTTAAAACAGTCGTTGAATAATTAAATGGAAATTTCATTAAAGATCCTACTACACGGAAATTACATTTAAATTAATTGAATATTTTGCCTTTGAAAATGGTTTGAGTGTCATTAAATTTCGACTGTCACGATACACGATATCAAGACAATTAATGGAATAAACAAATCTTATTTTGGGTTTTGTATTTCGTTCCTGAAAAGAAGTCAGCAGGAAGAATGCGGTTCGTTACCTACCAATATAATTTATGTCCCGTAACTGATAAAGCAACAGTTAGTATAATGACCAACTAGATAATTTTTATCTAACCAGATCTACAACAATTCTTACTCCCGTATCAAAGATTGTAAAGAATAACAATGAAGTTTCAGTTGAATTTCTTTGTTTGGTCGTACAGAAAATAAATTAGATTTGTTTCTTGTTAGAATTGTATGTTTTACATGAGTAGAAAGTAGATACCGTTGTGTATATCACCATAGTTTATCTTCTTATTTATAGTCAGGTTCTATTTAATGTGGACTATATAGTCCAATTACCCAGTAAAACGGGCATACTATAAATTTGCATATTCTCTCCATTACATTATAATCTTATGTGGATTTTGCTTCGGTTCACTCACGCTACAATAGAGATAACGGTTTTACTCTTTACTCTAATGGCTATAGTGAGTGAAGTATGATGGGGGCATTTACGTTCTTCTCCCATTTACACGAACATGCTAAGTTATATTATTACTTTTGCATGTTGAAATAACACATGTACAGGTGAATAAAGGCAAGAACGTCGTGCTTCGTTATTTGCATTAAATTCTTATTACAATAGAATTTCCGCATATAACACTTTTATTATAGACATTCTTCGCTTAAAAATAAATTCCTGTGCATGAAAATTACCGTTTAATGTTGCAGAATTATTTATAGAGAAAAATATTTAATTCTAATGCATATATATTGACGAGATGGGGAAAAAAATGACGGAATATATAAGAATAAAAAGGGTGATCGATATATTGGATGCCTGCGATGTCCTTTTTCAATGAGATATCTCTCAAACAATAACATAAAACAAAAATAGACAATATTACGATGAAATATTTGGATTAGATAACCTTTGATTCGGGCCAGTGTAAGTGAACGTAACCTTATACTCAATCAATATTGAACGTAGCCATTTTTGCAAGATGGCGTAAAAATAATTTATTATTTTAATTCTAACTAAGATATATAATTTAATTATAGTTTAGAAAGAGAATTAATAATTCGGTGTTTAAAAATATCCTAAACGTTTTAAAATTCTAGGATTAATTTAGGAAAGTGATTAACAGTATCGCGTAAATAAATAAATCAATGAAAAATATTGTTGCATTCTTTTCTAATTTAAGAAAGTCTATTTTAAAGGATGAATGAGATCCTTAGTTTTAATCGCACTGCATTCTATATTAAGACATTTTCTGGCACGCCATCTTTGATTTCCCTTAGCACAGTTATCACGCACAGTGTGAAGAGAACTGTTTAATCACTGGAAGCCGGTCACAGGTTTGACACAAATGAATTATGTGATATATTGCCGTGTCTGACCGATGCTCTACAATTACATTGCCAGCCACAAGCTTTTGTACTGACATTCGATTGTCACGCACGTCCACACCTGGTACAGTTGAACCTATTTCTACACTGCAGTGCAAACAGAAACGCAATAGCAATATAAAGAATCAGGAAGAATGTATATAATTGTTTTCATTTCACCTTTTTAACATATAGATAAAAATTATCCTTACTGGAAATGTTAGATTTTATTTTATTTCTTTTTTTAATATATATAAATAATTCAATAATATTTTAAAAAGAATAATAACGTGAAACGTACTGTTAATAAATAAGAGAACTAAAAATTTTATTCGTTAGTTATAAACCGTCAGAAAATTTTTAAAATTAAAATTTAAATTAAATTTCTTCTTTTTTTTTCGATTAGACATTATACAACTATTTAGAGAAAAAGTTTAACTAATTTTTGCCCTCAAAAAAAAGTTCTTGAAAGTTTTTCGCTTGATTAATTACTTTTAATTAATAGCTTGAAAATAATACTGAGATAAAAATACAAAAATATAATTTACTTACTCATCTTCCTTTTATAAATACTCGCTTTCGTATTTTAGTGAAAACTAATCGATTTTTTTAAAAATATTAATTAAAATTAAAAATTATATTATTAACGATTTGCCATTATTATAACTGTAAATATTCAATATAAAAATCGTTATCTCTACAGCATAATTTTAATTTTATTTTGGAAAATAATCAATTTTACTTTGCAAAAAAATGCAAATGCGGCTACAAATATTAAATATACCACTAGAAAGTCGAGATGTCACACTATAGATTTACTTGAACAAGAAATCAGACACATGCGTCGATTCTCTACTTCCGCAAATACCAGTGGACAGTTATGGCATCTAACACTTTTTGGGTCGACAGTTGAGTAGGAGCCATTCTCTCATCCATCAGCTGACTTCGGCATCTGCTGTCTGGAAAGGTACTGATCAAATGACTTGACTCCAGATTATCAAACGAGTCAAACCCTAGCGACCGGTTGCAAATGGGCCGAAAAGAAAACAAAAAAAAAAATGTTGCAGTTTGTCTCTGTCCAAACTGTCCACGACATCCATGGGATGACCGGATGATAAATGAGACTTGTGCTTTCTTTTATTTTATTCTTTCTTTTCCCCCTTTCATTTTTTTTTTCTTGTTCGTGTCTCCAAGAGTTTTGCAGCTTCGACCTTACAGTGCTGGTGACGTAGAACGAATCTAGCAGACAGTGATGCGTTTCCAAATCTACAAGGATTTCTTTTAATGTAAATCTGATTATTCTATGTCGCGAAATCATGTTGTTTCAAACTTACGTATATTAGAAATAGCATAAGTTTGTTATAAAAAATGATTTAACATAAACAATAACCGAAAAAAAATTTTTTTTCTCTCTTTCTCTCTTTCTCTTCCTCAGTTATCATTATCTGAATAGATGAAAAAATCATTATTTTTCAATAAACAAACCAAAAACATATATATAGATACATTAACAACCATTAAAGTTTTTATTCTGCTGGAAAAAAATTGAGCAAATAAAAAAAAATAATTAATTCTATTTTTGATTTCTTTATATAGACCTATATATTTGAAACTGGCAAAATCACGTAGAAGAAAAAAAAAAAGACAATTATCTTCCGATACAAAACTTCGCCACAATAATTCTATCAATACTTTTTTGTCACAAAATTTTTTTTGTGTTGCAACTAAAAGAAAAATAAAAGCTTGACAGAAACTGTCTTTTGATTGCGAAACAGCCAATAATCTTTAAAATCGTAGTGTTCTTCAAAATTGAGTGATTTTTATTTCTTTTGTCTCTGAATTATCGATTAATCGTCTTCTTTGTACATCATGTCACAGATTTGAGAAACATGGAAAACATATGGTCAGTATCATTTGTGATCTCACATTCTGGTTGGAGAAACGAACCTATTGGAAAATGATTAGCGACCGAGAAAAGAAACTTAAATAAGGAGAAATCTGGCAACTTAACGATTTCTTATATATTTAATCTACTCTATATAATATTTCTACTTTTTAAAGTAAAAATTCTAAACTAATATTTAGAAAACAATATTATATTGATAAAAAAAAAGTATTCCTGTCTATGTAATTAGACGTTTAGTTAATATACGCTACTCTATTTGAAAGATAATTAATATATAGTAGAGTACTTGTAACAATTTATCACATAAAATATTTATTTAAAAAATTAATTAATTAGCTATTAATGTTTAAGACAATTCTATTAGCCACTATGTATTAATATGTAAATTTTCAAAAAATAAAAAAATATTATTACTATGTAAAATAAGAAGAAATATCAAATGAAGGCAAACTGATGATTATATATTATTTTTGTTTAAGTTGTTAAATTTTTCTTAAGAAAATTTAAGTTTGAATAGACAAAAGACGGTTTAAGGCAGTGGCAAATTGTTTAAATAATATTTTCATGAATAATTCGGTTTAATAAAAACGTATCAGATAATTTTTGAATATATGTTTAGCAATATAGTATAATTTAAAAATTCGATTTATTTTATACATTCCTTTATATGATTATCAAAATTGTCAGTCCGATGACTTCAATTTCTACTATTACATATGAATTTCAATTTTATTATTTAAATATATATACATATATATATTATTTTAAACTTCTTTGCAAAGTAAATAGTCTAAATTCACAAACAGTATCAAACATCAAACAGTATCAAACAGTCTATAAGGATTTCTTTTAATGTAAATCTAATTATTCTATGTCGCAAAATAATGTTGTTTCAAACTTACGTATATTAGAAATAGCATAAGTTTAATAAACATTAGTATAACACCGAACATTAAAATTTTAATTCAAATTTTTTTATCTCAAATTGTTTTTATTTAAATTCAGTAATTATATAAATTTAATATTGTATACCGTAATAAAATTATTATTGTTGTTTTTTTTGTTTTTAAAGCAAGAGATCAGAATGTCTCTTTAGCCAGAATTTGAATGATAAAATCAGAAAGGTGAAGAAGGATAGAAAATTTTATTCAGATTCTTGTAATACACTGTGAAATGTATTCCCAAGCATAATTAAAATGTTTTCATGATGGAATGTGAATTTTTTTAAAGAATTTAATAGCATTAACATGAATTTGAAAAAATTAATATGGAAGAGAAATAACTTTCTAACTGAAAGACTGGGATTGAATCCAAAAGCTCACTTCTCGATTTTTCAATTGAATTCGGGCACAATCAATTGATCTCTATTCTTGATCGTATTGCTAAAATCCATAGAAATTATATTTTCTATAGCTTTTACTAATGCGATTCATAGAAGTTTCATTTATATGATGCTAAAACATAATCAAAATAATTCAAGTAGTTCAGAATTTACGAACTGTTTATAGATTATAATCGCTAAATGATCAGTTGTGTTATGCATTTAAGTAAATATTTAAAAATTCGTAAATTTTTATTTTTAATTGTGTTATATAAACAATTTAAGAAGCATAAGTATTTTAAAACACAAATGATACTGATAAATGAATAAAAATTGTTAAGCAGAAAACAGATAGCTATGTACTTCACCTCGAAGTACATTATATCATATTTTTTTTATAATACAATCATATTAATGGTATATTCTAATACTTATGTTAATTTCAAATTTTTAAGTAAGATAGAAAGATGTGATTTTTACATAGTTGTAGCGTATAGCAAACAGATCATTAAGCTCTGAAGTCGGATGCCCTGAAGTTGTCGTGCAGGATAATAGTCCCACTATTTGATACGATATGGCAGAAGATTGATGTAATTTCTATACGTATTATAAGTTCTGACGTCATAAGTCAGGATATGTCAGAACTACGATTAATAATATAATATCTATACATGATTTCATCTCTATGCTATATTCGTACTAATGATAAGCCAACTATATTTCTAAATTTCGATAAAAAGAAAGGTGAAATTTTTGAATAAGCTTAGCTCATAAATTATGACTAAAATAAAAAGTCCGAAATTCCGATTTCATATAATTAAATAAAATATTTTAATATTTTATTTAATTATATGAAATCGTTCTGTTATCATATAATATGTATTATTATTATAAAAAATAGATGGTAGGAAGAAAGATGGATTGATGTACTGTTTAATCAAAAAAGAAAACTTAAAACATTCCTCTTTTCTGATTTCTGGGATTTGAGATGAAATCCTCGTAGGATTTGTAAGTGAACTAAAGAAGCAATTTTCAATTGTTAATATGTTGACAATGCAATGAATTTCTATGAAATATGTATATAGTGCCGCACTATATAGAATATACAAAATAAAGATTTTTAGAATTTATTTCAAGTAAATATTTTTCTAAATTTTTTATAATGATAATTTATGATGCATTTGAGCTGAATTTTTGCATATAAAATGAACTTAATACTATATTTCAATATTTATATAAAATAAACTTCTCAATCATCAGTTTAATTTGTTTAAATTCATTATATTTATTCCACGTGTTACAATTATGATAGATTTTAGCATCGAAAGCTACTTATCCATCAATGTAACTTGTTTGCAAATTATTTACTTAAAAGCAAGCGATCTAAAATGCAAAATACATTGTTTTGATCCAAAACTTGTCAAAAAATGAAACTCATATACATATGTTTAATAAATTTAAACCTAGTTTCTAATAGATGAGAAAAGGAAGTTTCTTATTCAAATTTTAAAAAAGTTATAAAAAATATCATTAAAAACAATTTATTATATTAATAATAAAGAACTTTTTTATATAATTATGTTTTCATTTATAAAATTAATATCAATGTTTTTACATTTAAATACGTTATAAATGATTTTGTTGATAATAAATGATTTCGAAGAAACGATATCTAATATAAAAATATTGTTTAATATAAAACTGAGATCAATATCTAGCCTATTAGAAAAAAAGAGAATTCGACGGGAAACCCTAAGGGATTTTGTTGAGTGGAACAAAATAAGAAAAAAAAAAAAAAAACAAATTTAAAACTAAGGATCCGTAGTAAAAATAACAGCATAGTAAACCCAACACTTTGACATAGTTCTAATGTTATTTCAATAGATTGCAAGAATTTATTAAGTCCGAATAAAAGAAAAACTCACTTTTATTATATTGAATTCCATTGAACTGGGATACATTTTTTTATATCTCATCTATGAAATGCAATTCAAGATAGAATTACTTGCATATAATAAAATATTTTCAAAGACCAAAATTAATGAGCAACTAAGAAAGAAAAAAAGTTACTATTTGTTTCGATAGAAAAATAAATAAATGTAAATATTGAGTTGATATAAAAAATGGCGAGACGTTCAGTAAAACATTTGATCATTAATTTTTTTTTTTTTTAATTGAAAAGAAATTGGAAATTACATATTCAAAGAAAATTGTTGGATATTTAAAATTGTAATTAAAAATAAATAAATAATGTTTGATTTATACGAGAAAAAAAAAATATTGAGTGTACTTAAAAATATAAATATAGATTACTTAAAAAATGTTGCTAAAATAAATTTAGTTCAATATGAAAAACAAAATTAAACATTAAATTTAACCTCAATAAAAAAAGACAAAATTCTGATTGTGATTTATGTTGACGATAAAAACATAATTCAGACAAAACGTAAATAATAAATAACGATAGATTGCTAGTCTATGATAAAGTCTCTAAGTTACCTTAGTATATTTCTTATTACTTTATCTAAGTTATGTTATTAATTACTCTAAGATTATTTTAATACATCAGTCCACTTTTACAATATACTTTAATGTAAATGCATAATGAAATATTCACAAATTATTCGCAAATACTGGAATGTTTCATTACAAAGTAATCAAATTTATAAAATTAACCATAAAAAATTATCTAAATTTCAAAAAATAATTTTTTTTTAAATATAATACTGCAATAACAAACATTGATCTCTATATATTGGTTTATCGATTTAGAAGGTTTACCTTTTAACTTTGACATAAGAAAAAAAAAAAGTAGCACGGTCAGGCAACATTTATCTAGTAAAGCCAATTAATTTACAGTTTTAAATGGTGAAGAAGATTAATTCAATGTTTTTTAATTTTCTTTGTACGTCTGTCTCTTAGTTGCTGTGGGACTTAATAAGATGAATTAATTCTGATGAAATGTAGAAGATAGGATTATGCGAATACTGGATATTTAAGACGTAAGTTTTGTTGTTATACAAATTAATAATTTTTTAGATTTCTTAGAATTTATATATTGTAGGACATACTGAAATCATCAAACCGGGATTACTTAACAACATCTGAAGCTATTTTTGTTTTTTAATTTTCCTTATTATATGCAAATGTTAGCCTATAAAAGGTTATAAGAATGTTAAAAGCTTTAAGCATTATTTAACTTGTCTCTAGAGATAAATGACAAAATAAACAAAATATCGAACTTCGCATATATTTTTTATAAACAACTCTTTGATGGAGATAACAACGTAACTAATTTTCTCTAGTTCGTGAATAATTTAATTTTTCATTTAAAAATCAACTTGTTAATAATATATAAATATGTAAATGAAAAAATAATAATTCCTCTGTTTTTTTATTTTTTATTTTATGTTTCATTAATTTTTATCGGATTTTATTTGGAACATAACTGTTTAAGAACAGTTTTGTTTTATAATTAAGAACAGTTATTTATAATAACTGGTGTTAATTACAGAAAATATTATAAATATGTAATTAAATTTCGATCAACTTGTAGATATACATATATGTATATAAAAAAATAAAACTGATTTCTCTATTTATGAGGAAGCGAAATTATTCTGAGAATATAATTTTAACAACATGAAAATAATTTACACCGATTGCGACAAATTCTGTCAAATTTATATCTAATTATATTCAATTTAGATTAATCCCATTTAATTATGACACGCATTATAAATTTTTGAGTATTTTCGGAGTTTTATCTACGGAATTAATATTTAATATAGCCCAAAAGACATTTCTACTGTGTTTCAGTTAAGAGATTCTATAATTAAATATTTATTCGACTCGAACCACTACAATAATAGTTTGGCTTGGATAAGATAAATACAAAATATCATTAGGAACATCAGTCACTTTTCTCATTTTCTTTTCCAAACATGTAAGAATATTTTTCGCTTCATTTTAATTTAAAATATTCATTTATTATGTCATATTAAATATTGAACGAAATATTAATTATTTATATAATAGAAACAGAAATAACTTGGTCAAAATATTCTAAATGAGTTTATATTTTTAAAATTTCGTATATTTAAGTTAATTTTTTAATCGTTTTTATTATTAAAAAATAATAATATAGAACTGTATGAGATATGAATGCTGTTTAAGCTATTATCATTGTTTTTAGAATAATCATCACATCATAAAAGAATTCTAGATTCGCCTATTGATAATGTAAGTTAAGAAAAATTGTTCATGGGGTCAATTGTTCCATGATAGGTTTATCCGCACGTTTCTTGCTGGTAAAGTGATATCAGATCTGAACCGGTGTGTGGAAGGAGAGAAAAATGCATATCTAATACGGCTATAAATACTCGACTGCCTAGTCATCAGTAATATGCCTAGCCTAGTATTTTATTCAACCCTCGTATAGCCTTTGGGCTTTTTCGATTGTTCTTGTTAAGAAAAAAGCGGATCAATTTCGTGTTTGTGTGGATTATCATCGACTTAACGATATCACGGAAAGAATTCTTATTCCTGACTTCAGATTATTTGACTGGGGTCGAATTTCGGCATCAACGAAGTTACAAAGAGTGGCTACTTGTGAAAATAAGTTTAATTCCATTTAAACGGTTTGGAATCGATAGGTAGATGTTTAAATTTACGTTAAGAAACTGTTTTGAGAAAATATATTTGACTGTATTTATCAAGATGAAACTAATTATGATATTTGTGAATACCATATTACATTGTAAATGTTTCAACAATTGTTTATTTTTCTTAATTTAGTTAAAACAGGTAAACAAGACGAAAAATTTTCCAGGCAGAAAATTATCTCAAACTCTGATGATCGTTTCATGTATTTTGAAGTAAATTGTTTAGAATAAAACTAATAAAGCATTTTTTTAAAAATTATTAAATTCCTCTAATATTGTTTCACAAATCACAGATTCATAACATTTTATTTGCTATAAAGAATTTAGCATTTCACAAACAAATATCGTTAAATTTATCACAGAAAGTAATAAGATCTGACATTAATTTTCCCTAAAATTGCATAAAGAATATAAATATACCCACAAGTTTAATAATATAATTGCAAGACTTTATTGCACACAGGAGATTACAGTCGCAAACAGTTGAATTTCAAGTCTAATGCAAACATCCGTCTTTATGATTGCTTTTCGATTAAGAAAACTTTAATAAAATTTCACAGATTGATGAAAGATATTCTTTTGCTTTCTGAAACAATGTTCAAAACTGATTCATGATGAATTTTTCATCTATTTTTCCTTTCAAGCCAACATCACCATGCTTATTCCAATTTTCTATAACAAATTAAACTACCTATGAGATAATATTGTTTCTCGCTTGAATTTCTTTCATTTTTCTTAAAAATACTGCATTATTAACTATTTAAACAGTAGTTGAAACGTAATTTAAGATTACCTATCATTATTCGCAAGATGGTGATAAATCAGTGACTAATCAATATAACTGTATATAAGATTTTAACCTCTTCAAAAAAAAAAAAATAATAATAATAATAAATATTTTGCTTAAATTTAGACACAGGTAAATACGACTTAATGTTGGATAACTGCTGAACAGCATTCCAGCACCTGTAATTGTTCCATTAGTATAAAAGATAGCTCACTAACAAGTTAGACTATTACCTTCTTTAACGAGGACATCAGAATTGCTGGAATATATGTAGCTATAAACAAATAGAAAAACTATCAATAAAGTATACGAAGATAATTTTCTAATATTTGAATAATTAAAATTATCAAGAAGTATAAGCTTGATCCATTGCGAAGTTTAAAAGATAAATAAATTGGTTATTTAATTATTTATTTTTGTTTTCATTAAAGATAAAAAGGTTCTGTCTGATATCGTATTTTCGAGAGTGTTTGTCAACAAACAATAAAATATAAACATTTACCGTATTCTCTTTCACGAAGGATTAGAATCTGAGGATAGTTCTAGAAATAACTTTATAATGAAAAAAGCGATCTAATCAAGAAAATAGCAATTATTTAGATTGCTTTTAACTCATTCATATTCCTATTACTAAAAACAGAACATTGTAGAATTGATCAATTCAATCGTGTTCGTGATAAATTATAAAAAAAAGTTTGATTTAATGTCAATTTATATCTAACAATCGTATTCAGAATCAATATATATCTATAGATATTTATATAATTATGCAACGATTTATAATAAATAACATATTTTCTTTCGTAGGAATTGGAATTATCAATCAACTTTATGTTTGATAACAAATACATTTTCTTACATACTGCTTAGATTAACTTGGATATTTTTATTTTTGATTTATTTAGTATAAAACATGGTAATTTTCGAGCATAGATTTCGTATTATATGCTTGAAAATTTATTTAACTAAAAGTTAATCTTTTATACATTTTTTAAAATAATAAAAAACTCACAAATACGTTATCAAGGAATCAATTTTCATTTTTGTAGAATCCGAATTAATTTTAATCGCATTTTAGATATTTTGTTATACAGTTTTTTTTTGCCCGCTATAATTAATTTATGTATTATTGAAGGAAATCTAATTCTAAAAGAAAAAGATTTAATAATATAAATTAAATAGAAAAGTTTCTTTCCATTAGCTTTTACTTTAAATCCTTTAACAAAACTTTAAATCCTTAAATTAAATAGCTATATATAAATTTTATGTTATCTTCGGCTGTTGGTAGAAGAAAAAAATTAACATCGCTAGAGAATAGCAATAAAAAGGGAAAATAGGTTAAAATCTCTCGAGAAATGATCTAAATTGTTCGCTTAGTTGGAACCAATTGATTGACTTACTAGGAAGAATAAAATTATTTATTGAAATTACATTAAATCATCAACAAAATCATTTTCTTTTGAAATTTCCATCATAAATTATTTATTTTTATTGTTCTTTTTAAATGCATTAAATTAAAGAATATGCTATTTTTTAACTTCAAACAATTATTTTTTTAAAGACGGTACGACTGTTTTGCTTAATATGTTGATTCATCGATTGTTTTATCCGAATTTATGTATTTATTTACAAATTACTTTTTTCTAATAATTTTATTTTCATGAAAAAAGCTTTTTTTTAATATTCCTTTGTTATTTAACAAAAAGATTTTAATAAATTTCATAAATATATTAAAAATAAATACGTAAAAATTTAAAACATAAATAATTTAAAATGGATAAACATTACATTATTTATTTTTATTTATTTAACACTTACATTAATCTGGTATGATGTTATCCCCGGAAGATATAACTTAACGGTTAAAAGGAAGGAAAAAAATTAATTTCTATTGTTATTTATATTATTAAATTTTTCTGCAAACTTTTAAAATCAACATGGGAAAGTGTAATTTAATTTTCTTTATGTTTTCGTAAGTATGAGCGAAATATCGATTATGCAGACCTATTCTGATTTTTAAAAAAAATTGGTGTTTTTATTTTCTTTACTTAAAAAAATATATTTTAAATCATCTACAAACTTATCAAATTTAATATTGTTTTCCTAACAGAAAGATGATTATAAAGAAACTCGAAATTATTATAAAACAATCAGTTCTAGAAAGAACTAATCGGTTATTTTTCCCAATTATGTTCTGCATTTTGGAATGATTAAAAATATGAGATTAAAATAGTATGTATGCCATTAAAATCGTCTTCAATGGCATGAAATCGAAGCTGAATGTTATAAAAATCTATTTTATAGTTCAATAGTTATTCAAGAAAACAGCGTTTGTAGTTAGTGTTGTGTGGGCTCTAGTGCATGATATTAAATGGATATCCGGGAATATTTTATTCTGTTTACAATTAAAACAATAGTACTTGCGCTGATGAATCTAAGAATAAAAATTCATTCTCATTAATAACTTACCTAAAATAATTTTTTTCTTGCTTTTTGCCTTCGCAAAACGATCGATAATTTTTTTATGTTAAGTTTTCTTTGCTCGATTCTTTCAGTAAAACATGGGCCCTTCTATCTTGGGCCTGGTGCGGTGGCACCACTTGCACCATTGTTGCCATGCCACTGCAAGGGAACCTCAGAAGTTTGAATGCCCATCATTTTTATATATTTTGAAACTGAAGAATTTAGAGTCAAGGTAAAAGCATCACTACTGAATTTTATGAAACATAATAAATTAATTCAAAAAAGTTATTAGTGGAAATACACAGACATACAGACAACATGGCGATCTTAAAGGTTATTTTCCTTTAGAAATTAATCTCAAATCGTATTTAAAACATTAAATGTTAAAATTGCGTGAAAAATATTATTTAAATTTAATCATGATATTTAAATATTCACAAGAAAGATTTTTTACTTTAAATAGACTGTTGCGATTGATAATAATTTTAATTTCTATTTATATAGTAGTAGTAATAATAATAATAATATAAATAACTTTAATGTTTTTTTTTCTTTATTTTAAATTTAAATGTTAATCAACTTCATTAACTTACACGTTCGTTAATTACTATTTAATTATTTGACGTTTTTTTATGTTTCATATATTTGTAAACATTGCTAGTTTCGATCATTAAAATAATGTTACTTCGTTGAATGAAATAGTCAAAATGTTAAATATAACAGTAATGAAGCGAAAATTTGTAATTAAGTACTTATTTCAATGAACTCAGCATAATTTTATTTATGTTTGATAGGAGAAACTAATTAGCTATTATTTTTATTTTTTATTTTTCCCTACAATGAAAATTATCAATGGCTTGCGACAATTGGATAAAATCGTTAATTCTGATATTGTAAATGTCTTTTGAAGAATTGAGTTTAAAACATTAATTAATTCTGATAATTTTTATATATAAAAAAAATTAATTAAGATCGTAATTAAATTAACGTGCTGTCGGATAGTTTTGTTTAGAATTCGGTCTACGTTTTATCTTATTCTTCAAAATTTTACTTCCGAGAATGAAAGAATAAATTTAAATTGGTTTATTTTGAAAATGCAACCCGGTATATATATATATATACATATCTAACTTTCAATCGAAAATTGCATTAAGTAACCGAAAGAACATAGTTTAATTCTAACTTTAGATGGAAATTATATAAAATTTTTCGTACAAAATAGAAAATCCGATCATTAAGAAATATTGTAATATTATTCAATCGATCTGCAACCGTGTTAGGTAATTACATCGAGTTTAGCATGACCAGTTGAATTTTCTCTCTATTTTTTTTCTTTTCTAGCCTTCGATCGGTGTTACCTTCCTTCCTGTTAAGTTAATAATGTAAACCAACTGGTCAGCGAATATGCACGACACGAAATGGCGTTTAATTACCCAATTGTTGTTGGGCATCGTGTAATCAATGTTAAAAACTGATTCAGCATAGATAGATATAGACTTAATTATCTGTACGTGAGCAACTGAAACAGTTTGCATCAAAATTTTCGAGATTGCATGGTATTCAATATACTCGAGAGTCTTGTTTTCTTGCATCAAGAAATTCGATACTATCCGAATTTTCTGGACTGAATTTTTTTATATATATATATCAGTATATATACACAATATATACAGTATATATATATATTTTTTTTTTTTCTTAAATTCTTTTATTGATTTATCTTCATTCTGACATCGTCTTTCTTCAACCAGGCATCTTTGTTTGTTTGTCGGACGATTGTTAAGAACATAAAGAAAACTTTAAGTCCCTTGTTACATTACATTGTACCTCGGTGGCCTAGAGGTAAATACATCTTGTATCAGCTTATTCCAATGTTAGATGCTTAACGTCCGAACAATTTTATAAATTCCCCGTTGTCATCAAAGAGATATGTAAACTTAAATGTTCAACTCGATAGAAATTCTTTATTTTGTAAATTTAAATGCATTTTCTTGTTTTTTACGCGAAAAAAATCAATCGTTACATTATCCGAATAAAAAATTTAATACGTTTTAAAATGTAATAATTAAATTTTAGTCATAAATGATGTAAAATTACTCTCTAATCTGTAATGTTAAAAGTATAAATTTTAAAATATTTCTTAAAATATTTTCTGCAAATGTAATTTTTTTTTTTAGTTTAGTATTCCAAAGAATGTATAACAAATTTCATTTTTCTTTAAAGTTTTTCAATATTTTTTTTTTTTTCTCTTTCTTTCTCTTCCAATTTTGAATATATAAAATTACAAATATAATAATGAAACGGAAGTATCGGCTTTGACACTCCTGGAGAATATCTAAGAATGATGTAGAGCGCTTTCTGCTACAACGCATAAAATTCAATTTGGCGTTATTCGCTAACAATTTTTGTGCATCCGTGCGCATCACCGTTAATACGTGAATCATAATATTATTTCGGAAATGCACTTATTATTTTAAGAACACAGATACGGAATAATAAATATGTTATATATATATATATATATAAAGGAGAAAAGAATATGTACAATTTAAAATCTAATTTAATTTAATAATTCTATCCGGTTTTATTATTAATAATTTTGGCTAACATTTCTTCATGCATTTTATGGGGAAATTGTTAGCATTAAGTCTTTTTTTTTGTTTTAATAAATTAGATTTTTCAATAATCATAAATGATATACGTTCCCAATGCTGATATATTTTTAACTGTTAACAGTAATAATAATTTAATTTTTTAATTTTCAAAGAATTCTTTTCTAATATTTTAATTCTCAGCACAATTTATAGATTTGTCTTGCTTTATATATAACATGGCCTCCAAGGACGGTGGTTAGTTGTTGATCAGCATGTTCTGTTCAAACCAAACTGACTTTTTATCACAAAGTAGATAAGACATTCTCTTTGTCCTAAGGTTCAGTTTGCGTCACATCCTAGTCCAAACCAAACGTAGATAATGCGGTCATGGTCTCTAAAGGATACTATGGTCTTACACAAACAATCGTTGGTATTTATCTGAAGGTTACGCTATCGAATTTAGGATTTGTAACAAAATTGATAGATCTAAAGAATTAAATGCCTTTAGGCCGATCATTTAATGTTTTTCAATGACGAAAAGATATAAGTAAATATTTTTATCGTTAATGGCTATAAATATTTACTTTTATATTAAAAATACTTTTTTTATACTTTGAATGGTTTTTTTAAGTAATGAAAATAATGTAGCATTTCTTACACCATTTATTTTAATTCTGGATGCATGATCAGAATTATTTTAAAATAAAAATCTAGATAAAAAAAAAAAAATTTAAATCGATATTAAAAAATTTTTCTTGTTATTTATTAATTATATTTATATTATACAAATATTCATTTCTCTATTTATTATAATATTACTTAAATTTTAAATTTATTGATTTAACAGTTTAAATTAATAAATATTTGACAGTTCATTAAATTATAGAATTTCATAATTTATAGCAGTTCTGCAAGGAATTAATCGTCTACTTTTCGAATATATCTTTGTTTTCGACTGATTAAACTTTAACGAATTAATATATATATTATCAAAGTCATCTTCAATAACAATATTTTTACTGAAGTTCATGAAATAGTTCAAAAATTGTTAGAAGAAATCTCAGAAATTTGAATGTCAATCATTTCTAAATGGTTGAAATTATAGAGTAGAGTTGAGAGATTAAATGATTAAAGATTACCTATATGATAAAAATAATTTTTAATTATTTGGTCTTTCTTGATAAATTTCACAAGATTAATTGACTAATTCGAAAAATATTAAGATATAAGTTTGAATACAGTACCGGCCAGTTTTAAATTATTATGAGATACTCAATCGAAGTTATCTTAAATGAAAAGAATATTCATATTCGATTTCATAAAAAATTTATTAATTAAAAAAAATTTAAATGGGGCACATAGAAAGCCAAACAAACGGACTGTAATCTCATAATCCTCACATTTCTTTAGAACATATCAATGATTAAAAAATGCATATGATAATTATTTTATAATAAAAATAATTTTATATTTTTTAATCTTTTGTAACAAAATAATAATAATATAAATTAAATGTGGATAAAATAACCAATTTAAATTAAATTTACCGATCCCTTGAACAATAAAATGAAGTTTAATTCATTATTTCATGATTTTTATAAATTCCTCCTGCTTAGAAAGTTTTAAAAATTCTCAGGTTTTTATGATAACCACGAAAAATCATCATTATCATAACAAAAGTTTATTTATAAAGGAAGTTGTTTTCATCAGATTAAAATATTAATTTATATAATTTTTTAAAAAATCATTTAAATAACACGTTATTAAAGTATAAATAATTAATAAAAATGAATATTGTTAGAAATTTCAATATATTTCAAGTAGCAAAAAAGTTACTAGGTATTGTATTCGGGTAATAGAACTAATCTGATATGCATATTGATTTTGAGTGTTTATGGTTATCGATATCATCAGAAGGATTGAATCAAATCGTTCAACGTCACAAGGGTACATAAATCAACTAGTAAAATGTAGTATAACAGATATAATTCCCTATTTCCCATAACAATTACAGACGTTAGTAATACGATCAAAATTGCGAACGGAATGGAAAATAGTTTTAAGCAACATATTAGGACCAAAAATGAAAGCGCATAATTAAGTGTTAAATGAGAAAGGAATTAAAATAGACCGAGTAAAATATGTCATCTGGGAGAGTGTTTTAGCTAGAGGATTTTAATATTGAAATTAGTCCATTTTCTCTTACTGACACAAACGTCAAGGGAAATGTGCAAAACTTGTTATGCGGAGCATTATCGTTTTTTTTTTATTTTTAAAAAGTAAATAATTTTGTATGATGCTCCATTTAATCCAAGTAACAAGCAAGTTGGTGTAACAACAGCTAATCTGAAATTAATGGAGTAATTACTGCTTCTAACATACCAGACTTTTTCTGTTAGTTCTCTGGAGATGATTAACTCTAAATACTCTAAACCTGATATACTTTCAAAGTTATATTTAAATCCTTATATTTAAAAAAAAAAAAAACCTTTTGCAAAGAAAAACTATCTCGGTTTTTTCATGCGTAAGGTTTTTTCGGTAATATTATGAGTGTAATAATTGACATTTTTCTAAATAACATTTAATTTTCCAAGATGATATTAACTGATTTATGAACTAATAAGCAAAGTTGTTTTTGTGATGATAAAAAAACACTTTAACGACAATGAGGTAACATTATTGTCTGCCTTTACAAAATGAAATACTTATCAAATTCAATAGAATTTTTCTGAAAAGAAGAAAACTTTATACTTTGAAAGAAGAACGAATATCCATTGATCAGGTTGATAATAAGACACTTGACCTATTTTCAAATTATTATAGATCTTCAAAAAAAAAAAAAAAAAACTATTTTCAGCAATGACTTAAATAATGTAAGAATTAAAATGTAGAATAAAACATTAAGACGAACAACCCATCATTCATGTTAAATTAACTTACAACGAATGTTCTCGCCAAACATAAGACAAGATATGGTAAGTTAATGTGTCATTTAAGATGTCAACTTAGAGTGGAACAAGTAATATTTTATATCTCCTCTTGAGAGTCGACTGTTAAGAAGTTGACATATTCGGAGCAAAACTTACAATGGACTTAATTTGTAAAGAACTTACTTTTTGAGTCATGCATGACTTCCTAACATCCAACATACATATATATATATATATATAAGTATTTTTTTTTTGTCCTAATAAATAAAACATCGCATTCACTTATATCGGAACTTATTTGCTCTTTATTCATTTCCGTGCTTCTGTGCATTATTTTTATTCAAACTTATGCAAACGTACTATTTCCACTTTCTTATTTTGTTTGAACTAACTTATTTATAATAACGTATTCTCTCTCCCTCTTTCCGAATGTCTGCTTTATTTAGATTATTTTCTTATGGTGGAAATAAAGTAACTTCACGCATATAGAGCACATATTGACTAAGAAATTATTCAACGACTTTTTTCATTTTTTTATTTATGATATCGCTACAAAGAATATTTCTATTGAGTTTAGAAAGAAAAAAAAATAACAGTTTCATCATTATTTCTTGAAATATTAAATATTTATAAATTTACATTTTTTTTCCTTCAATGTTAATAAATTTATAATTAAAATAATAACATAAAAATTAATTTCTTATAATTTTTTCTAATTTATTAACTAACTATTGATCATTGAATTACGAAAATAATTTTTTAAAAATTATATAATGGCAGTTAAATTTATTAAACGAATTATTATTTTTTCTCTGCTAAAAAATTCAAAAATAAATTTTTTTTGAAAATGTTAGAAAATCCATTAAGGCATAAATTATGACAAGAGAACTTCTTCCTTATACGCTTAGACTACATTGAATATAAAATATATATACTTAAGTAGATATATATTATAAATCATATGCGATATATGAAATTTCCTTAAACCACTCATTCTCGACTTCCTATAAGACTACTGCATGCTCTCTTTAAGTAAAAAATAAAATAAAAAAAGGAAAGGAAAAGAATAAACTATAAAAATCGCTGTGGTCGATCATAAAATATGTACTGACTTCACAAGAAAATACGAAGAAAAAAAGATTGATTGATTGTATTACTAACAAGTAAGTAAGAAGATTGACTTTAAGCACAATCGAGTTTTGTAACAGTTTGTGCGTGTTGTACGATAAGCATCAATTAAATAATTTGATATAATGAGGTGTATATGATCAATTAAATTTTTTATATCATTTTTAATAACCACTCATAAAAATAATTGACCATTTAAATCTATAAAGCACAAAACAGATATTCGTAAAAATAACATACTGTATATTAAAATTCATTCTCAACTAATCTGTAAATTAAAAATAATAATAAAAAAATTTTAAATAAAATAATTTATTTAATAATAATTTTATAAATATTTCATTTTCTAATTTGCTATTCAAGTACAGTAGGAAATAATTTTTTTTTTTTTTTATATTTTTCTTATAACATAAATTTCGATTTGAATATTATTTTTAAACATTGTCACTTTTTATAGTGGTAATAATTTATGTTATATGATAAAAAATGTTCACTTTAGAGAGGAAAAAAATGTGTATAAAATAAATTAAGTTAAAGAATCGTTAAAAATTGCAAAAGCGCTGAAACCAGAAATTGCTGCTGTGTTAATTTAAAAAAAAATATCTCATGATCAACTTGCTGACATGCCAAGGATTGTTAATAAGAATTTCCATCAGTGAAAATTTGTTTCTCATCCAATATTCTTGGAAATTGTGCGAGGCATTTTAATTTGTCAAACATGAACGTGTTATGCAGACTTATTTTAGATATCAGTTTTTTAAAATAATTATAATTACAAATAAAACAATTAAAATTTCATTTCTTAATATAATTAAAAATATTAATAATAGGTATTTCGGAGCAAACATATCTAGAAAAATCGAGAACATGTGGAAAGAAATTTTAAGTAAAAAAAAAAACAACAGAATTATGTTTTATATGATTTGAATTAATGCATTATTTTAATGGAATTATGTAGAATAATAATAAATGAGAAAACAGTTTCTTACATTAATCAAAACAATTCAATCTAATCAAAACCACTTTCTGCCAAAATCTTCAATTAGTTTAGGATTGGAATCTCAGATAACGTAACAAAACATCTTTATATCTGTCAGCCAACAGATCTGGAGTCTTTCTCTTAGCAAATAACCTCACCTTGGCAGGAACCTAGTTATTAAATGTCTCAAAGTAGTAGCTTATCTTTATTGATTTATTAGAATCAATGAGAATTGGGAACTGGACAGTTTTTTTTTTTTTTTTTTGACAAATGACTAAGCTTAAACTAAGTTTACTTTTTGGATAAGCTTATATTTTTTTATTAGACCAAAGTAATTTAAATGATTGCATTAGATAATATCGATCCTACAGAATTCATTTCAGTTATATAATTTATCTAAATAGGTTCATCTGATTATTAATCCATCACTAATATTGAATCCTGTTTCTCTTTAATCATCACTTATCATCACGCAGTGTATATATATATTATTATGATAAATATACTAAACATGATAAACTTTTGGTTAACTATAGGATAAAGCTAATATTATAAGTAATTCGTCGCTTGAAAATGATTATCGTTTTAGTAAAAGTTAAGTTTTTTTTTTCTTCGGATATGTAATTTTATACAATTTCGTTTCAACTTTTCTTTACATAGGTATGTTTCCATCATTCTATGATTATATTTTTATTTTCATAAATCATTTTAATTAATTGTTTATCAATTATTAAGCTCGTATATATTTTAAATTAAATTTTATCATCATTTTATTGCTTCTTTTTCTTTCGGTGAACACATCTGGTACTACTAATTTTTTCTCTAGTCTTTGCCTCTTCTGTTTGTCTTTTATTTTTTGTTTTTTTTTTTTTTACTTCTTTGAAATTATGTTTCTGTTTGTTTTTAGTTTGCTTCACTTCTTTAATTCCCTATTTTTTGTTCGTTTATTTTCAGTTTTTTAATTAATATTTTATATTCGTCTTATCATTATTTTTCTATTTTCTCTTCTCCAATTAGTATGTGATTTGGAGAACGGACAGTGTGAGTATACATTGAAGGTACAGTATTTAATACGCGTCTGCATCTCTCATTCTTCGAGAATTGATGTATTCCTGTATTTATCGAAGTCTACTGCTTTAAAACTAAGTAAATGGCATGCACTCTTTCATTTGTCATCCTTTTTTTTTATTCTGTAAGGCAGTTGTTTGCCTCGGTAGTTGGATTTATTATCTATATAATTAGATAGAATTACTTTCTAGCAGACTTGGAAACAATTTATTTATTTTTATTATTTCGTTTGAAATTTTAATTACCTGAATAATCGTGTTTCAAACTTTTAATGAAATCAATCAATTATATCAAGTTTCATAAATTGTTATTAACATATCGATTATTATTTCGATTTTCATTATTTTTTAGAAAAGTAATAGTTGTTTCGAAAAAAATATACTTATTCATTTTTTTTATTCTAAAAAAATGCGAACTTTTTTGAAAAAAATTGTTTGCACCTTTCTTTATATTGAAGTTTGACAGATCTTGGTTGACAGATCACACGTAAACATTCATTTCGCCGTCCATTGCTATCAGTACTATTCCTTCTATCGAAATCTGGCACATCCGAAATGGAATCCCGTTACCTGCAGGGGTACAGAGTTCAATCAGTTCATCGAAATGTAGAAACTAAGTCTGAATTCCACGACTAAATCTAACTGTGTCCTGCGGGTACTACCAATGTGTTTTCCGTACACAATATCTGCATGCAGCAACTCCTCCCTTGGCAATCACTACAGACTAGGAAATAAAAGATCATGTGACTAGAATTTTAGCTACCGAACCTGTCAGTCACAGAAGACAGGTCATGTTGTCACCCATCAGGTAAAGGAAAGTAGAGGAAAAAAAGAAAGATTTTTTAAAGTTAGTAAGAAAAATACAGTAAGCTTGACATCCTGTTAGTAAGAAATTTGTCAACTTCATAGTTTTCATGGAAGCAATTTAACTCTGCTTAATATTTATAAGTTTTTAAGAATTGTAAATATTTATAATCTTAAACATGATTTAGACATATAAATTGCTCGTATAAATATTATTAAATAGTTAACAAAATTTCTTATGTAATTTAAAATTTAAACAACATTAAATTTGATAAATATATATTTTTAAACAATTTTTTTCTGGTTTTAAGTTACATTAAATTACTTCTTAAATTATACACTATACTTTCAAATGTAAATCTCAAAATGTCCTTACTTAAATTTAATGTAGAATTTTTTATTTTACTTATAATGTTTGAAAAACAATGACATTTTTATACATGTATCATTGAATATGAAAAATAGTTCTGAAATAAAAGATATAATGCAGAATAGATATGGAATTGTTAGAAAAACGTTCGATCTTTCTCTGACTTTTTATCCATAAATTATGTTTGATCCTAACATCATTTGTTATTTAAAACTATGTTATTTAATGTTTTGTGTTATTATTAAATTTCTTATAAATTATTCCAATTAAATTAACTTTAAAAAATAAAAATTTATGGAATTTCTAAGTATATCAAAATTTGTTTATGATGAAAGTTTTGCAACAAATTTTCATTATTATTTTCTTACTAGCACGCTTATTATTTTGAATAATTTTTACGGTCTGTTCTAGTTAGTTATAATAATTTTTTTAAGCATTATAAAAGTAATTTTATGATTTATGCGTAATATAAATTTATTTAAAACTACAGCTACCGGAATTAAGGAAAAAAAAAAAAAAAAACGAAATTTCTTTCATAAAACATATTAATAAATTATTCTAATATTAACTTATTTTATTAATAAAAAAATGTATACTTTCCTTTTTAGATAAATAAATAAATTCTAATTTATTGCATTAAAAAATAGAAAAACAAATAGCAGCGATTAAGTAATTTCTACACAAATTAGCATTAACTTGTCATCTAAAGAGACATTCATTAGATTGAATTATATTTGTCAAAACTAGATAAAAATATGTTTAAATATATTTCATATACATATAAAGTATAAAATAACATTCTGTGCATTAAAATTCGTATAACATGAAAGATTTAAAACCGTTAACTACGTTCGCTTTCAGACAGTGCCAAATCCAATATTAACAATATAGTAGGTTATCTGTAGTACCACATCAGCCATCTCACATTCTAATAGAGCGTAGAGTTTGTAACAAAATATCATTTGGACAAAGTAATGTATGTAAATGTATTTTGGGAAAATGATGGTGCTGTCCGTCTGCCCGATGACGTGCACCCTGGAACGTTGGCTTTCTGCCAGCACTCAAAAGCTAAACGTGCAGAGCTTTCTGATGAGATACAAAGCAGGGGACATGGGATAGATCAAACTACCTGAAATATTGCACAGAACTTCAGTTATACGCTTTAACTGAACTCTGATACTTTACATTAACCAACTAACTCTCACATATAATAATTCAATTTTCGAATGTTTTTAAATTATCCCTTACGAAAATAAAATATGTAAATTGTAATTTGCGTGGCCATCGATTTTAAATTTTCTATTAAAAATTAAACGAAAGAAAAAAGAAGAAGAAGAAAATATATATGTATAGATTAATAAATAAAATAAAATAATTTATTAAAATTTGCTTTTAAAAGTTGGAAATGTTTATATTATCATCATCATTTTTTAATAATAAAAAAATTTTATTTAAGAATTTTTCGGTAATGCGTGTTTTTGGTTTATGCAAATTTACAATTCCTGTAAGTAGGAAAAGAAAAACTGCAACGTGGAATATAAAACTATTTCTGTTTTTTATATCTATATATATATATCACGTTGCATATAAATTATTCTCTTTTATTATTGTTATTATTATTATTTTTTTGATATAAACCTTCACTTTCATCAGCATCACTAATTCTGTATTCACGTCATCCTGTGATTCAATTGGAGGGAAACAACGAGGGGCGGAAATTGCTTTCGCTTTCATGACGCACAAGTCACATGGTCGGGTCTCTTAGCAACAAGTTAAAAACACAACTAACTTATGCAAATCAGCACTGAATTAGGAAGGATTACAGAGCTGAATAAAAGTAGTTTCGTTTGTTAAATCAAACTAAAAGTTTTGTTATTTATTATTATTATTATTATTATTATTATTAGTTGATAAAATTAATAATTTACTTTTAACCTATTTCAAATTGGAATTTTCGCTTCGTTATACATTCACAATGATTAGCGTTATGATAATAAATGATTTTTAGTTAATCCATATTATCTCGAATTTCAGACGTCGTCCTGTTAATTCAGAGAAGATCTAACTGCATTAATCTTCTCGAAATTATTAAATCATATTCTAAACTAGACTAAATTAAAAAAAAATATATTGTTAGAGTATTGTTTAATAAATAAACAGACAATTTTTTTGCTCATTAAATATTAAGATTAAAATGATCTATAATTATTAAAAAAAATTTTTTTTGCTTTTTTTAATTTAACGTTTGAATATAATCAATTATTGTCAGTTCCAACTTGTGATCTATCGCTCATATTATGCGTGTTTATCACGTGTCTTTCCACTGTTTGTGTGATAGTGACGTGAATATACAACACGCGCGAACATTACCAGATTAAAATATTCAGCATGCACACAAATGACTAACACGCGATGTCTGAGCGGTAGATCACTGGTTAGAACTACATGTTTAATTACGTTGTTCAGCCAATATTAAGGTGTGAAATTTTGTAATAAAGTAAAACGTTGTTAATATAGATATCACTTTATCTGCATACAAGTTTTATTATATGAAAATAGGTCTACATATATATAATTCATAAATGAAACTATCTAAAATATAATGTTTTATAATGGTTAAAAAATAACTACACAATCATTCATCTTAAATATTGTTAATTTACACTTGATATATTTTTTATATGGTCAAATATGTGCAGAAATGATTTCAATTCATTAATCCGGAACACCGCAAATCCGGACAAACAATTTTTCCTATTAGTTCGGCGATTTTATTGTACATAAAATAATCTCTCATGTATTATTATATCTGTTTAAGTACGAAACATAGTATTCATTTGTTAAATTACAATTAATTTTAACGAGTTATCAATCATATAAGATTAAAAATTATACTGTAAACGCGTTTAAAGTTATGCTTCAAGGATGAACACTTATCTCTAATATGAAATCGTAGTAAATTTCATTATTCAATTAATCGTTACTAATTATTCTTACGATTGATTTGGTATCAAACTCAAAATACAAACGAAAAGTCCCGATGTCTAAATACCGCATTATTTAATTAATGTATGATTAATTTGGATGATATACGAAGAGATCACATAATCCGATTGCTATTCAACTGAAGCGAAAACTATCGATAACTGTGCATCTTTCTTAACTAATTAAGCATACTCTACAATGTTAAAATATCAAAGAGGTTTACGGAACGATCCTTCTTTAAATAAAATTGCAAAGATAAGACTATTTATTCGACCGAGATAATTGCATTGAAATTAAAATAAATAAAAATACAGTAATAATAATAATAATAATTAATCATAATAAGTACGTAAACTTAATTATTGTTTAACTATTTTAAAAACTCGATTTTTATCATCGTTTTCTATGATTTTAATCTTGTAAAATTTGTTTGACTCGAAAACTAATTTGGTTAAAAAAAAAAAAAACGTAAAGTTGCAATATTAATTGAGTAGTTGGAGTTGAACTTTCAGAAAAATTGCCTAGTGTGAAATAGCTTATATTCTGGTTTAGCGAGTCTCAAGAAGAGAGAAAGATTCGATTCTTTTCAATTTAGAGACACATAATTGTATCATTTCCAAGAAAACTTTTTTTTGATAGAAGTAATGTAGCAATGATTACTCTATTAAATGACTATTGACTTTAATATTGCTGTTATCGCGTAGGAAAGAAAGACCAATTCCATCAGATAACAAGTTTATTTTTCCTTTAATCAATGGACTCGATTATCACTTTTTTTTTTTTTTTTTATTTTATATATATTTTTTTCCTTCGTAATAATTAGCTAGTCAATGAATAATTCTAATGTAAACACATAGAACAAGTGAAATAATATTACTTGGGTTAAAAAAGTAGTCACGTTTTTCGTTATTCATTCAATAACGGAAGCGACTAAACAACGCCTACCTGGTGTTATATTTCACACACACTACATGAAAAATTATTTCGTGGTAAGCTGATACTCCGATAGAATCTTTACCTGACTATTATTAATATTATAACTTTAGTTGTACTGCAATATTTATTATTTTTGTATTTTTATCGCTTAATCGAAACACGCTAGAGTAATAATTAAATCGACGATTTGGTAATAATTGCCTATAATTATGGCTTTGTCGAAATTTAGTTGATAATGTAACATGCCGCATCCGTAACGCACGTTACTTTCATGATACATTTATGCTATTACGTTCTAATGATAACATTACGTTAAATAAGTAACAGTAACACAAAAACGAACAGTTACAGAAAGAATTAATCAGTCTCCTGCTGTTTCGAAACGAATAAAGATGCCGAATTAGAACGTTTGCTATTAAAATTAATTTCAGTGGCATGATCTCTTTGCCAAATTTCATAAAAATCTATCAGACGATTCAAAAGTTACATTAAAGGAAACTTCTGAAGATTGAACGTACGCCATGTTTAATGATTAAAAATAAAAGATTAATTGATATGTCATTAAATTAGTTTTCAGAGATATGATTTTCTGCTAAATTTCATAAAATTCCACTGATTAGTTCATAAGATAATAAGAAAGATTATCAGAAATTTGAACGTACTCCATTTTTAAACCGTTTGAAGCACCAGAATTAAAGAATGCTGTATTATGGTCATGTTTAATGGCAGAATATTTCTATGGAATTTCATAAAAATCTATTGTTTAGTTCAAAAGTTATTAGTGGGATACACTGAGAGACGAAAAACAAAAACAATGACATGACGATGTCGGAAAATAGGATAATAATCGTAAAACGAAGCTTTTGGCTAAAATATTTATCTTTAAATAACATTTTAAAAGTCTTTTATCGTGCTTAACCGCAGAGAAGTTTGGTTTTGTTCGTCTTTAATTATCAAGATTTTTATATGTTAATTTTCATGCAAATTTTATTAACTTTATGCAAAATAAACTCGTGATTAATTGATTATTTAAATTTTTAAGTTTCCGGTTATCTGAAACTTGAAACGTTAAAAAAAAAGAACAGAAACTATAAACACTCTATCAGATTTCTTCCGGAGCCAAATTTAAAGATTTTGATGCGACTTTTAGATGATATTTTATAGAATCGTTGAACATAAAAGATGAAAGAAGTTATTATGAGAAGTCTGTAGACAGAAAGGCCTATATTGGAATTGGAAAGATTTACTGTTTTAAGACACTAAGAAAAGGACCCAGCAAAAATGACTTTCTGTTCTAGTGTTTCGATATATATCTTGCAATTCCGGATACATTTTGTGCAGAACAGTTCCGATTGACAGCAATGTTACAACAACTGTTTCAATTGTCCTACTTTACAGCTACTTTCAGAAAAAAAAAGCATATCCTGAATAAAATATGCGTTATATTGGTCATAAAAAATGTAGAATGAGATATATATTTTAGATCAAAGATCACTTGTGTTTACATTCGACTTCTTAAGTTTCGAAATTTCCAACTAGATTCTTCCAGTTTAGTAAATAAAATCTTTTAATAATGTAATAAATTTTTTACTTTAAAAAATTCATATAGTCTAATAAAATACATAACAGATTTTTATGTAAACATAAATATATTTTTAATAAACTAAAATATTTTTTAAAAACTTTTTTATAAATTTAAATTATAAATATTTATTGATAATTATAAATAATTAATTTTAAAGTCAAGCTATTCTGAAGTTGCAGAAAATTTAAATAAAGTAATAATTATTTTTATAGTTATTTTTTACATGTTAACCTAATTTAATCCCAAAAAATAATTGTAAAAAATTAATCAATAAAGTATGCATTCATTGTATATAACATTAATATTTTATGAGATATAGTAGAATGGGTGTAATAAACTATATAATAAGGTTTGTAGTTTATGTCTAAAATGGGATTATAATATTAAAATCATGCTGAAACTTATTATATATTTTTTATACGAAGGTAGGTTAATGCTTAATTTTTAACTTATCGTGCAGATTCCGTGTTAAAGTTGGTTATATCAATCGATTCTGATATATATATATATGCATAAATTGCAATAAAAAAAAAAAACTATATAACGAGCACTTTATAACGAAAAATGGTCTCGAAATGATAAAAATAAATTCTCTAAATTTTTTATTCATTCGATCGTATAAAAAGGATCGAGTTTTTTTTCTAAATTAGTGTCAAGCAAAAGTGAAAAGTCATTTATAATTTAGTACAACTCGGCAGTGAATCGGTAATAGTTTCTTTGGATGAATAGAAAATAGCTATTTTATTGATTGAAATAAATTGCGTTTATTAAATAAAAGTGCAAGTTTATTACGTATATAGTAAAGAATTATACCGTTACGATCGAAAGACAATAACTGGGATATATGCCATGAAAGAAGCTGAATTCTGGCAATTTTCTTTATCTGTTTTGATGAGTTCTTTATTCAGAATGAGTCTAATAATGTGCTAGTTACGTATAAACTGAAAATTGATATTTTAAAATTAATATATTAATCAAAATTTAAGGTTTTTTTCCAGGAACTAATATAATATTTCTGGTTAAATTTTCTCACCGATTTTTCTTATTGTCGTATTCTGTATGCCATAATGATTTTATATTTTCATTGATAAAAACGATTACAGAAAATAATATGGTATAAATATTAAGATTACTGAAATACAGAATTATATATAAGTTTACATTTATTGATAATATAAAATTTTACAGTTATTATTAATTATTTTACTTCAAATTTTTCGTGAGGATACGTTTAATTTTAATAAGCAGATATTTTAATGATTATTATAACAATTGATATATTTTTTTTAATCAAAAATTTAATTTATCGATGCATTTACATGCCTATTTTATATATTTTACAAAAAATTATTTATGGGAGAAAGACCTAACGTACATTTATCAGTGATTTCCTTTGATCATTTCGTCTCATCAATCATAGAATCCTTTGGAAAATTTCGAATTTTGTATATTTAGAAATATTTGTATCTAAATCTGCGAATTTAGTTTTAAGGTTGTCCATCATTTCTCCTGTCACTTTAGGTTTCTTTTCTTTTTTCGTTTTTTCATCTTTATAGATTTTTCTAGCAGTTTAAATAATTTATTGCACAATGTGAGAGAAAAATCAATCTGGATAACTGTCATAAATATCACTTAGGCCTCTTTTGCTATTGGTTTGTCTTTAAAAATTGTGTTGAGAAATATTTTTATGTTATATAAGTTTTAAGCGAGTTAAAAAGATTGACACGTCGAATAGTAATTTTTATTCGTGTAAATAGAATTCTATTTTCACCAAAAATAATATTTATTTTTTTTCATTAATTTTTCAATATCCAAGTATTAAAATAAAATATCTTTAATCCCAAAAAAGTGGATTAAATTTATTAATTTTCTTTTCTAACATGGAATAAAATTTATCGTACCGGTTTTTCTATATATCTTGCAATGAAAAACATAATTTATTTGACATAAGATAGAAAAATAGGTTTATGGCACAGATTTACATTCATCAGAAATGGTCTCTTTTGTGATATAAATTTCTTTCCATAAAAGACTAGATACAAAGAAACAGGTTTGGTAATCCATCGATTTTGTCACATACCCCATCTCTTCGAAGAGAAGAAAATGTTTAGTCAGTCTTGTTTCCACTTTCATTCTTAGAAACAAAATCTCACATAGAACTTTCCATCTGACTTAAATATATTTCCAGTGGCCTGATTGGTAAAGATCGATTTTCTTACTTGTCTGTTGTCAATTCTCTTTGGAATACGTAAAGTAAGTAAAAACTCTCACTTTCTCAATAGTCCATTCTTCTGAAGCTGTAAAAATCAATGGAGTGGGAATGGATTTTGAAAGAGAAACAACTACACCTTAGTTACTTCACGCATTCATAAAAATATGATGACTTTAATGAATAGTTTTGTTTTTTATAACACACTTCGACTGGCGAATTTGCACTTCAACAGCTAAAATTTGACGAGTATACGAAGAATTACTAATGTGAACTTTCTACTCTATCATATTATTCTAATTATCTAACTGAATTGTTTTATTGATGAATAAATATTAATAATAAAACAAAAAATTAGGCAGACTTTTGTATGCTATGTATTCCAGAATAAATCTGTTTAACATAACAAAAGCACTTTAGAAGAATAGAAAAATATATATAGTAAAGAATATTTTATAAGCAGTCTAAAAAAAAAATTAAATTTGAGTATTTATATTAAAAATACTACACATTTTAAATTCTGCACACGATTAGCCAAAATACTCACGCCTTTGATATATTACTTTATACATATATATTTGCATGTTGAAATATGTAAATTAGTGTTTAAATTTCACATTTAAAACAATTTTTTTTTATTTAAAAAAAAAAATATATATATATATTTATTTATTTTAAAATCTTACTACATGAATTTATAATTCAAGTAGTAATTTAAAACTAAAATTAAATTTTACAAAAGTATTGAAATTTATAACTTCGTTATGTATTTTAAAATGAAATAAATTAACCACACAAAATATAATCAGGATTATATATATATTTTTTCCCCTTGCTGCGAAGTCGGAAAATGCATTCATTTGCCTGGAGACATTAAGTTATTACTAATAAATGACTTTTGTTTTTCCTTTCGTGACCATAAATATTGGATCGTAATAAATTCTACAAAGGGATTTTTTATAATAAATCTCGGTGATGTATTGGCTTTGAGTTCATTACGAAGAAACATAATTGATATTTGACTGTTCATTATCAATAATAGACTGGGAGTTCATTAGAATAACTTAAATGAAAGTTTTTTTTTTCCTCTCCTCTCAGCTCTCTCTCTCTTTCTCTCTCTCTCTGGAGAATTTGCAAAAGAAAAATGTCTCGAAGGGTTATTTATGTTCCATTCCGATAGACGTATTTCGAATTAAATATTTAGACCGCTATTCTTATTTATTTTGTTAAACAATTCATTCTAACGTGTCATGTTATCTCTATAAACCATCATTCACAGATAAACTGATAAAATCCCTAAAGAATTTCATTTTTACAAAAATATTCGTTTTTTTTTTAAAATGCGAATCGAATAATTTTCGACATTAAATTTTAAATTTTACAAAATTTATTTTATGTTTTTTTCTTCCCTTCTCCGCTTTCTGAATAAATTCGAATTTTATTAAATTATTTACTTAAATCCAATAATCGGATTTAAATGATTATATTGAAACTAGTAAAGGTTTGAAAATATTTAAATAAAAATAACTTTGATCTTATCAATATTTGTCAAAAAATTACAAATGTTTGTAAGCTTTACAAGGCGAAAGCCTTAAAGCAATTTGTATATCTAAATAATGCATCCATGTTTAAAATATCGGTAATTGAATTGCTGGCATTTACTTACTAAACACATTTTGTTTTTCGTTTAACATTGATAATTGGTTATTATGTTTTTATTGATAATTATCAAAATATAATTAAACAGTTAGTTTTACACATAAAATCATGCTGATCTTCAATATTATTTATAATATAATTTATATAAACACTATATAGGTGTTGTACAAATATTCGCTTAAGATAGTTCCAAGAGTAATGTTCAGTTCAACTGGGCTGATGAAGTCATTAAATATTTATGCAGAGATTCATACTAGGTAGTATTTATGCCTTAAGGGAACTGTAATTAAAGTTACAAATGCCATTCCTTACTTCACTATTACACGTTTCTGCAAACTTTGTCTAGAGGGTATATAAACTAAAATCGGTTCCATTTTAATTGTATCTCAACTAAGGCAATTCAAAATCTTGTTTTCTTAACAAAAGAATATTAAATTTCCGTAAAATTTTATGCTGCCATTAAATACAATGATATTTTTGCTTTATTAGATGCTTTATTACCTTTAATTATTTAAAATTTTTATTTAATAATTTACATTGAAAACAGGTGAAGAATATTCGAAGAATCCCGATAAGCTAATGAGACGAAAGAAGTTGAAATAAATTAAAGAGAAGTTACACAAAAGAATGAAAAAGATGATAAGTAATTATACTTTGCAAATATCTTTTAATAGGTAGCGAATATTAAAATATGAAACGTAATTTTCTAAAGAGAAAAATTCTTTCAAATTTAATATAAGAATTTTATCTCGTTTCATTGAAAAAAATTAACTCATTAAATATGAGTAAAATTTAAAAGAATATTTCAGGAATTTAATAAAACGAATTAATATATCATCAATAGATAAAAAAAAAAAAATCATTCTCTGAATATGTACATCATCATATAAATATTATGCATATATAATTATATTCTCTGATAATTATAATTATATATTTTAAATGACATTTAAAATGAAATATCTTATTTATTTTGAGTAGATAATTATTCATTAGTCTTTGCTAATGAGAATATTTACATAAGAAGAATAAATGAGAAACAAACAAGCTAAAGTGATTTAAATGGAAATTTTCTTAGGAGGTGTTTGCCTTTTAAGAGATTCTTTGTAAATATGTCATCTCAATGCATTACTCGATTTAAGCGTAAATATATTTTGTCATTGACTTAATTACAAACATGAATTAATAGCATCAATGTGAAAAATATAAAGATCATGTTGAAAGTTTCTCCAAGCATTATTTTAAATAATTCATTATTACATATCGTAAAGCGCATTAATAAATATGCATATATTTATATTGAATTATTTAAAAGTATCAATTATAATAAAGAATGCTTAAAAATTATGAGAAAAACATAATTGTGCCTATCAAACTTAACTGAAGTGCAAGTTTACTTCCAAAATTTATATAATTTATACTAAGAATTATTGAACAGAATGATAATTTAAATAAGATAAATCTGTCTTATATAGTCTAGAATCAGATATGTAGCCTAATGGCTAGTTATGCCTATTAATGGGGTATAAATTAGCCCATTAATTTTGCAATTAATAGCTAGTTATATTTGATTTTAACTAACTTGTTCAATTTGTTATTCTCGATTCCAATTACTGGTGAATAATTATTTTAATTTTATAAATTTAAAAAAAATCCTGACTCTTAGATAACCCATGCAAGATATACTTACTTTAAATCTTTTTATCATTTATATTATTTAATTGATTTAAGATTTTAGTTATTCGTCCTTAATTGTTTAAGATACAATTTAACATGTAAATAAATAACGATAAGTTTAATTGATTTATGTTTACTAACTAAAATCAGTCGGATAAAATCTTGGAGATGTTAAATAATCAAATTCCTAACGTGAATGAAAAGTGAACTCGATTAAAAATATTTCATAAAATTTTTTAATTGCTTATGTATTTCACATTAAATAAAGACTAAGTTTAGATTCTTTCTAGCTTATAGATTTATACAGTAAAAGAAATTTTATGCTGTACAATTTTTTTATATTTTAATATGTTATGTATTAAAATATAAAAAAATCTATTATTATTATTAAACTATTTTCTGTGTAATTTAATTTAATATTTATAATTATATTTATAAAGTTATATAAATTTTTAAAAGTTAGCAAAAACCTTTTGACTTCTCTTTCTAAACAAATAAAAAAAAAAAAATAAGAGGAAAAACATTAAAGATAAAAAAAAAAGAGATATCGTTATATCCATAAAAAAGCTAATTTTGTTTCATTCTTTATTTTTTTTTTATAGATAACTTTTTTTTATAGACTTCCATACAAATTTCCATTCGCAAAAATTCATAAAGTCAACAACAATCTGATTAAATTCTTTATGTATCTTTTATTTATATGCAATAATTATAAAATTATCATTATTTTTTTTTATTTTTATATTATACTAATAGGAATATTTAACATTAATTATAAATTTAAATTAGAATATTGATTTTTTTTTAAACATTACGTTTAGTAAATGTAGCACTAAGGAAAAAAAAAAAAAAACGCTACGTTAATAATCGGTAAAAATAAAACATTGTAGTACAGTATATTTGCATTTAAAAAAATCGAATTTAATCATTCATCTTTAAAAAAAAACACGATTCTTTGATAAAAAGTATATATGCATTTAACTAGTAAAAATATCGTAAATTTTTAAAAGAAAAGGAATTGATTATTTTTATTTTTTTGAATTTAGAATTAATTTTATAAAAAATTCAAATTAAATTTATTTTTCATGCAATTTTAACAGTAATTAATCTTATTTAAAACATTTACAGCATTAGTAAATTTTATATATTCTTCAATCATTAAAATTCGCATTCATTAAAAGTAGTTCTAAGCTTGTCAATATATATATTTTTTTTATTTAATTTAAAAAAAGGAAATCTATTGAATGTTAAAATTTTTATGTAGCTAACCGTACATAAATTCTGTAAAAAAAAAAAAAAATTCAGAGAAATCTTAAAACATTCATAAACTTACAAGTTAAAAATTTCATATAATAAATTTTCTCTATAACAACAACAACAACGACGACGACGACGACAATGAATTAAATTTTCCAAGTTTAAAATTTCTTTATAATTTTGTTTTTACTTGACGTATTTTATATATTTAAAGAAAAATTTAATATGATTGCATAAAATTTTTTATCGTTATCTTAAAAACATTTAATAACTTTATATATAAGATAATTATGGGGGAAAAAATTCCTTTTTTTAAAAATTTAAAATTAATTAAAAAAGAAAAAAAATATACCCAGTTTTCATAAACATTCCATTTTTAAATTTTTAATGGATGGATTTATATTTTTATATTATCCAATATATATGAAAATAAAATCCAATACATATAAGTATTGATTTTCCATGAGTAGATTATCCGGATTGAGGATTAGTCATTTCGTTGCAGAGAAATAAATAAACCGATGATTCTTTGGAAGGAAAAAATAGACGGGAATCAATAAAGTAAAGAGTTACTCTTAAAATGATAAAATTCTTTATTTACTAGCTCTACTGGAATAACTGTAAGGTATATATATACACAATTGTTTATGTTAGATGCATAAACCCAACTTTTCTCATTTCATCCTTGCAATAAATTTATTCTTTAAAAATAAACTGTAAATATTTTAAGCATCTTATGTTAAATTGCATTTTTATATACTTGCGATGTTCTTTTTTTTTTTATTTGAATATTTTCTATTTTTAATCTTTCCATACTAGAGATGGCAGCACATCCTGTTTCATGAGTATAATTTATTTATTTTTATTTTCAACATGTAACAAAAACTTCTAACACAAATCGAATTTAATCTGAAAATACAAGATTATGAAGCAACATTTATATAAAAACTTTTATCAAACAATACACCGAAGTACTGAAGTATTTTTTATATATATATATATATATATAGGCCTATATATAAAATATATATATTGTTTTTCATTTTGATATCGAAAAAAAAAATACAAAAAGAATAATAGAAAGTTTTAGACATAATCCAACCACAATAAATCTATATTCTTTTATCGGTCAATGATAAATAGAAACCAAAGCTTCTCTAAACTATAACGTAATTCTGTTTTCAGTGACGCTTTTGCTAGGGTATATGTCAGAGATTGTAGAAGTATTTATCACGTTGAGGCAGGAAGCAATGACAAATGCTGACCATTCTGTAGTCATAGCCTTTGGGAGAGAGAAACAGAAACATTGTGGAAAATCAATGGTCAAGACCACGTGCGATACAAAACCTATCGATTTTCCAAAATTTAAATCATTTCCGTGAAGAATTATGATGAAACTCTTTTTTTTTTTAATTTTTAATATTTTTCGTCGTGTTACAAGTTTTAATTAACTTTTTAAATATTTATTAAATTACAATATTAATAACGTTACAAATTAAATGAATATTTTTTTCGGGGGGGAGAGAAATTAATGGATGATGATTAAAATCGATGTTGATAATTTAGCATTTTATTTATTTTCCTGTCGCTCGGAGAAAATAAATAGATCCTATTTCGGGAAATGTTTAAAATTTATACAGATAAAGAAGTAATGTTGATAATATTCTTTTCATTGAACGACTTTTTTTTTCTTTTCGTCAATGAAATACATGATATCTTAGGAACAAGGTCTATTGACAATATTTTATGTCAGTTAAGTTTTTCTCAATGTGTGTAATTTACCACCTTGTCGAATCTTTATTGGAATAACAGCTGTGGATGACAACTAAAGACACTTCTCAATAATAGCTAGTTAGTCATCTCTATCGTTGCCTGTCTTGTTGGAGTTATCGAAGTTTATATGGTGTTTGGCTTAAATATTTATGCCAAACGACATAAAAATGAATTATTATTAATTTTTTTCCCACTCTTTATACTTGTCTATATATATGTAATTTGTGTACTTAATTTTCTTTCATTAGATGCAAGAAAGGTGCCTATTTTCCATTCTATTTCAGTTTTAATGAAGTTTATAATTAGCTAACATAAAATATAATAGGGAGACAGTAAAAATTAAACGAAACAAGAAAATTGTATACTTCGTAATTGCGGCATTGATTAGAACTGCGTTACGTTTGGGTTTTTGCAGGCATTGAATAAGGCATTTAATGCCATCTGGTAGCTGGCTGGCTTACTATTGTTTTAAATTTAATTTTTCAATTGTTTTACTTAAGATTACAAGAAAATACGGATTAGTAAACAAGCTTATGCGTAAATACGTGTAAATACTAAAAGGGATTTTTCTGTTTCTGTGAATTTAATTATTATTTAATTTAAATATTCGTTGTTTATACACAGGATAATACTGTAATTATTATTTGTTTCGTTTTCACTCCAATAATCAAAATTTATTTGAAAAATAACGCAAGCGATTTTTAATGTTTGCATTAAATAAAAAAAAAAGATTTTTTTCGTAATATAATCGTTTAAATTATTTTAACTGTGCAATAAAAGAAACAAAACCTTAATATATATCTGATAAACTAGTAGTTTAATCTAGTAAACCAAATTTCCTTCTCTTCTCCATTTTAATATTTCATTCCAATTCCATAACTGGATTGTTTTGTCATAAAATATTTTTTCCGAAGTTATTTTTATGAATAAATAAATGAAAACCTTAAAATTGTAAAAATATATAATGGATACCTAGAAGAAATATGCTTTATGATGCCATTCTGAGTATTTTATATCTCCATGGGCTGTAACTTTTGCATAACTTATTGTTTATTGTTAAACTCAATTACCTTATATACTTGAACAAAATCAATTTTTATGAATAATTTCAGAAGCTAATACTTTATTTATTATTTTTATTCGAGAAATGCTTATTTTTGCAATTGTCAAATTTTTTACGGATGACATATTACACGTAATCGTAATTTTCCAATTGTAATCTGCTTTGAAAAAACGTTATAATAACTTTTAAAAGAAATTTCTCTCATAAATCCGATAAAAATCAACTTTACAATTTATATCGGATATACTTCTGCATAGTTTGACATCTCGATGAATGGACATCAACCAGATTAATAATTGAAATTACTGTATTACAAGCGAATGAAAATTTCTCAAACATCTCTGGCTGAATGTATACGGATTTTATTGATGCGAGAACATGAATGCCTACAACAGAAAATCAAATGACTTTCTGTAATATAACAACTATAATTTATGTGATTCTATTAAATGACTGTGTATTATATGAAAAAAGTTATCCATGGTTGCTTTCTGATATCATGCACATAAAATATGGATCAGCGATTGAAGAATAAACCAAAGTAACGTGGAGACTTCTTGTCTCTTCATTCTTTTTAGATGTTGATGATGAAAAACCATAACTCATGCCATGTAATATCGTTTATTGGTTTAGGAGAACCACTTTGATTTTATTTTACTACGAAAAGAAAACTTATACTGATTGTATGTAATTCAAAATGCACTTAAAAGATATTATTTCTTAAAGAAAAAATACTACATAAAATGAAAACATTCGTGATCAACATTTATATGCTAAGAAAAAAAAAATTACGATCATAACTATTTAGGAAAAATAAAAAATCGTTTTTTTTTTCGTTATTTTCAATCCGAGTTTTTCGTATAGACAATAACAACAATATATGATTGGCCGTAGAACTAACTGTCATGGCGATATAGTTTAATTTTTTATTCGTGGTTGTTTATATTTAAAAGAAAATTAGATTAGAAGAAACGAAAAATGATTATACTAATATTTAATAAATGCGAATTCAAGGATTTTCAATATTTTCTGTTAATAAGAAAGTAAAAAAGCAGCCGTCATAAATTTATCATTGTACTTGTATCAAGTTATTTAATTCTGATACAAAACACAATTCAATTATTTAAAATAAGAAAGTCAAATAAATAGTAATATTTTTTTCAATAAAATTAATATTGAATTTATTATTAAAAAATAAATTTTATTAATAATTTCGTAAGGCATTTAAAGATTTTATTGGATAAATTTTAAAAAGTGTTGTATTTATTGTAATGAAATTTATCCAAGTTATTGTATTGCACACAAAATGCACACTTGTAACTTCGATAAATTAAGGTATAATGAATAACCGTTTAACATCAGTCAATCATCCGTTATCCACTTCGAAGACTTGACATTTACTATCATTAAATTAATTACAAATTGTAGAAAATTTCAATTAATTTGAATTTAGAAATTTGAAATTTAAAAATATTTAAGAAACAAATTATCGAGTTAATTTATAGCATTTTGTAGTTGAAAATGTGAAAGCACTATAGTGTAATATCATTAAAACGAAGGCAATTTCTTTTAAATCATAAATTCAATATCTCTACGGTATTTTCTACGATATATTTATAGGATATAAATAAAAGATAAATAACTAAATATTAATTTCCTGCTATTATGCCAACGAAAAAAATTCGGAATTTCTCCAGTGAAATTTTTAAATATTTTATTACAGAATAAAATAATTAAAAAAGAAGCAAACGAATAAAAATTGCAATTTTTTAATTCTATAGAATAAAAAAATAGTGGTATTTTATGAAAATGTATAGGTTATTTTTTTACTCTTAGAAAACAAACAAAAAATAATTTTAATTAAAATTTAAGGAACAAAAAAAAAATCTTGAAAAAATTTAAACAAATAAGTAAATATTCACAAAACATATTCATATTTATTATTAAAAATATATATATTTTTATTTTTTTTTGGAAATGTAATTACTTCCATTACTTTCTCATGATGCTTTCCCTAAAATGATCAATTTAGCGATACAAATATTCATTTGCATACAGTAATAATGTAGATCTTTATTTTGTTTTGAACTAGATTTCACTTACTCAAAATCGGACATCATGTTAAACTTCTTTACATGATCTACATTCGAAAATTACAGTATACAAATTGAAAAACAATTGAAACAAACCATGTCAAAGCAAAAAACAGAAAACATTCGGACAAAGCATTTCTTGATAGCTACTGGAACTACTGCTTGTTGGCGTTCTTTTTTTTTTTTTTTATTTGTTTTCTCAAAAACTGATGGCAACTTAAAATTCTTAAAATTAACAAGAATAAATTATATAAATTTAAAAAATGTTTAAAAATATGTTATAACAGACAAAAAGCAAAAATATCAACGTAATCGCAAAGTAAATTGTTAAGTGAATTATAGCTTAGCAGAAATTTTGGTGCAACAGTTAAGTAAATAATTTGCAATATATCTCTATAGTAGATATGTCTACTGTAGAGATGTACGAATAGGAGGAAATTTTCCCAAAAATATATGAACAATTTCAAATTGAGCAAGGTCGCTAATGTTTGATATTGTGTTACCCAGGGAGTATTGAATAAATACAGTCATCCAGCAGAGATCTTGCTAGCTCTTTTTCCAGCAGAAATCTGTTCAGAATGACTTTAAGTTTCTATAGTTACATACTCAAATAATTTCTGAAAAAGAAAGCATAAAATTATTGTATTTTAAGAACAATCATTAAGAACTTGCAAGTCTTGTTAGCTCTTAACGGTACCTGGATTACGAAATTCACGTTTCTCTGATATAGTTTTGACAATGAATGCGCAATTTTTAATTAAAATATTGTTTCAGTACATAATCTTGGACAGATAAATTTCCTGTTCGCTACTCTTGTGAAGCATTTCATATCTTGAAACAGAAATGAAGCTCCTATCAATGAATTTATCATTATATTAGTAGAAAATAACAATCTTTTCGATCTTTAATATACTGTTGATGATAAATGACTTTTCATTATTTATGATAGCAAATCAGGATTATTAATTTGTATATATTTAATAAATACAATGCATTTTTATATAACAGGCTATCTTTGCTCTATGCATTTAAATGTCGGATTTTTTGAACTGAAGAATATGTATCTATCATATATGACTACAAAATTACCATTCAATATGATATAATTACCAATTTCATTTTGATTATTGCTATTAGTTGCAAAATACCAATACACAATGAACAATTTCCTAATGGTCTAGAATCTCTAGATTCATTTTTATATTTATCAAACGTTATATATCCGAGACACAACATTTTTTTCTAATCTAATAATCTACCGGAAAGAAGACTGATTTCTTATATGAAGGATTATTATTATTATCCTTCATATAAGAAGAAGAAGAATATCAAACGTTAATACAATAATAATTGAAGAGCCTATTTGAGAAAGTGCCTAAGTCACATCATCAGGAGCGAGCTTTTATTGGTTTGAGAGAAATTTCTGCTCGAAATTTCAAACCAGTGAGAAAAAGTAGCATATCAATACCTCAGAGATAGGGATTTGTACACTGAAGAATTCTTATGTTTAACTTGGGCACATTTTCTTTATTACAAAAAGCTTTCACTTCACTTGGTGTATTTTGTGACTTAGGCACTTTCTCAAATAGGCTCTTCAATTTTTAATATACAGAATGTATCAAAAGTCACTATCTGTTATAAGAAATAATTGGAATTTTGAAAAAAAAAGTTTTAATTTGAAGAAAAACTTTATTCAAAGGTATGTTACAAATAATTAGTGCCCCACATGGCGACCATCAATTGGTCTATATAGCTCAAAGCGATAGGATTCAGCATTTATGGTGTTATCTTTTGAACTGCATCGGTAATTTTCTAAGTTCAGCAACATCACTAATTATCCTGTGTACACCTTACAAGTTAGACTTAATAAAACCCTAAGCATAAAAATATAAGGGTGTTAAACAAATCCCTAATCGCTGGATTAGTCGTGGCGGACCACGATTATGGGCAGCACGCTCCCCCGATTTAACACTCTTAGATTTTTCTGCTTGAGTTTTCATTAAGTCCAAGGTGTACACAAATAAGATAATTAGCGATGTTGCTAAAATTACTGATGCAGTTCAAAAGATAACCCAGAAATACTGGAAGTGTGTTGCGGGAGCTATGTAGAGCCATTAATGATCGCCATGTGGAGCACTAATTATTTGTAACATATACTTTGAATAAAGCTTTTTTCTCAAATTAAAACCTATTTTCAAAATTCTAATTATTTCTTGTAATAGATAGTGACTTTTGATACATCCTGTATATTACAATAAAATTTTTTATAAAATTGAATAACATCGATATTTTTTCTGTGGCATGCTTCAAATTATTTATTTATAGAGTAATTTTTATGCATAAATAAATTTTCTGTTGGTAATGTAGGTTGTGTTTTACAAATGAATATTCTATTTTTCTAGTGACTCAAAATATTCTAAATCATGAAATGAAGTTAAAAGCATTTATTAAATGAAACATTTTAAAGAAAGAACAGCATGATTATAATTAATATTCTATTTATGTTTAATTTAAACAACTTTATAAATTTCTATGCAAATTTTATAAATTAATTTGCATGAAATGCTAAAATTTTATAACAGACCACAACATTCAAATTTAAACAGAAATATGACTTACTACAATAAAAAGCAGTAATTGCAGATTTTTCTGTTCGACAAAACTCAAAAATCCATCCTTGGTTCTCGAAAATTTTTCTATCAAATAGCTCGAACTCTTTCTTATCAGTATTATCTTTTCAATAATGTTAGCTACAAAAGCATCTAATTTTGCAGCTTCGACTTAAACGTTTCATCAGATTATTCTCTAAAATTTCATAGAGGGTGTAACAGCATTCCACATACTATGATCGAGAAATGTCTATATTTTTTGAAAATTTTTCCAAATTTCAACGGTTGGGTGTAATTTAGCGCTAGGCACGTGATAAGATCGTGTAAGCAATACTTATAATTCAATTACAATATTCTACAATATTTTATAGCGTATATTTCTAGTTAGTTTGCGAGAAAACTGCATAAATGTGTATATTTAAGTTATTTTCAAGTTATACTGTCTTTAATATCTAAGCAACCATCAATATTAAAAAAAGTGGTATACAGAAATCCCTTTCGTTTAATATTTGAGAATATGAACGACTAGAATGTGATACGCTTGGCAGTACGCTGAAGGGAATAATTCATCACTATATTATTAAATATCTTTATATAAACACATATATAGCATTGTAATCGTATCAAATTTCATTGAATTAAGATTAATGTGGGTATTTAAAGCAAGATTCTCAACGATGTTATCTTTAAGATTGTAATTATTGTGAGCCCTTGGCAGCCGAAAAATTTGCTTTTAAATTTTAGCACTCCAACAAAATGTAAAAAATCATATATGTTTACAACTTCTATCAGGCCATTTTTGATATTTCTTTGTGAAAGTTTATTACGTAATCATAGTTTTTGAAACTATAGCACTTTATTTATCATACGAATTTGAATATATTAAACGATTTTTGTACATAGCTTTGTTTAAATCTAGCTTTAATTTAGATCACATTCTGTATATGTGTATATATTTATATGTGCATATACAGTATATGGTATATATATCATAGCAATATCATAGTATATGTATATACTGTTAGTGTATATATATATATATATATGTTATATACTAATAGTAAGCCTATATGCATATACAGTATAGCCTACATATACTGTTTATATATATATATATATATATATCAATATATACACTCTGATACTGCTATGATATATATCATAGAATACCGAAACTACTTGAAAAAGATACCAAAACTCAAGAGAACTTGCAATGAAAAATACGCTGTTGGAGCACAAAAAAATGAATATGAATTTAAAAAATTACTGATAAAAATGGGAAGATAAGAGAGTCTTAAAATGTATTATTGAATTTTGTAATATTGATTAAATACAAATTATTTGACCCTGAAGATTTTGAAAAGTTTTTAGCTAAAACGTAGTTTTACGATTGAACAACTGAAAAGCATATTCCGTGCCCATATTTTTACAGATCATTAATGTTATTATTGTTTCTAATTTCTTGTTTAAGTAAAATTGAATATAGAATTTTATTGAATCTGACTAACTGAAAATCTTTCAAACTTCTATGCAAATTGTGAAAGATTTTGTCCAACTTACATACTGATACACTATTGAACAATTTAGCCATCATTTGAAATTTCTTAAGCGTGAATTGTTGGAATATAGTTTACTATAATGTATTAATGTATTAATAATAAAAAATTGACTGACTAAATAGTTGTGAATTTTTAAATGATCAATCTTCATTTTAATGAGAAAACATTTAATTATAAATATGGGTGCAGATGCTTTCCATCACTTAATCGTAAAAATATGTTTCAACTAAATGCTTCAGAAATCTTTAGGGTCAATTTTATTTGCATAAATTTAATTTTAAGATTTAATATCTAAAAATTTCGAATAATAACATATAAAACATTAAATTTTTTCCCCTCCCATTTTTCATCAATGTATTTTTTAAATTATATTCGTTTTTTTATGCCCTCGCAGTGCAATCTTCGTTTTAGTTATGTATTTACGAAGAAAACAATTACTCATTCTGTCATGTAACACCATTAAATCTTTTCCATCTTTTTATCAAATGACAAAATCTGAATAATAACATAATCGAATACAATATTGACACTTTAAGAATTATTATATTGAAAACTTTCAAGCATAACTCCAGGAACTATCCAAATTTAGCATATATACAGTATTTCCAGGTTTATACAATCGATTTTTAATCTACTGTAATGTTTATAATAATCAAAGACGAAATTATAAACCATAAAATTTGTCTCTCAGAAAATATCTTGTACTAAATTATATAGATTTTGTAAAAAAATATATTTCATGTAACAACAATTTGTATCATATTTTCCTCTAAAGTGAATTTCCCTAATAATTTAAACAAACATTATTATTATTTGTTTATTGTCGCTCATGTAACTTTCAAGTAGCGAAATAGTTAAAATATAGCTGGAATTAGTTGATTTGAGAAGTATAAAAACAACAACAAGGCGAATCGATCCAATCATTTCTAGGCTATTGTACGCCAGAAGCATCTTATTCGAGTATCTGGACCATTATGATTATTTGGACCTTTTGTTTACGAAGATAAAAGAAAAATATTTTTTATTACTAAGAAATATAGACAATGTATCCGTATACAATATAAATTTATACATATGTATTTTTAGCAAAATAGTCTGAAATCATCACTTTCATATATATATATCATATGAATAATTCATACGTTTACAATGAGTTACAAAACTAAGTTTGCAACAACTAGCCATGTATTTGTAATAAATCAGAAGAGATTATCTATATAGTGATGTTCTATTTTGTTTTAATTATGATCATGTATTTCCAACTTTTTTGGATACTCTTTTAATCACTGTTAGATTCAAATCAAATTTATAGTACCTATGAAATATTGTATATAATATTTGAATATCTCTTTTAGATGTACATAAATATTTCTAGTCATGAATATGTAATCATATATTAAAATATATTTTGAAATGTAAATAAATAAATATTCTATATATCATTTAATTCTCAATATTCGAATTTCGATTTTTCTTGCTTTTTATGTCTATATGTGAATAATAATAAAATGGGAGAAATACAAAAAAAAAATTGATGATAAATCAAATTAAAAAAATTCAATGAGAATGCTGCATTAGATTACATTATTCGTATTTTTTGCAAAAACAATTGAACTTACTCATAAAAATAATTTTAGTTAGTAAATCTTTCAACCAGATGAACTTCTTTCACACAAGGGAAAAATAAAATTAATTTTATAGTAAATTTTAATTACGGAATTAAATTAAAATATAAATTCCCTTCCGGAAAAAACATCTAATGAAGACAGTTTAATTAATCAGATATACATAGATATAAATGCTTTTAACTGTAAATCTTCAGGCAGAGACAATAACATTTAATAAAACTGTGTTTGCTTGAAACAGCCGATTGGATTTGTATGTTACTTTTGTCGGTTTTTTGTGTAAAATCACAATCTGGAGATTATCTTTAGAAAAGACTGTCAGAAAACGCTATGAAGAAGCATAAACACTAAACGTCAGCAATGCATTGAATATAACTTCTTTGATATACAGTAGAATTTCCTAATACAGTGCTTATCAAAGTTGCATTTTGTTTTTCCGAATATTTTCAATGATATTTCTTCATTTTGCAATTTCATGCGTGGAGTTTATATTATTTTATTCCATTTTCTATCAGTTATTCTTATTACAATATTTCATTTAAGTTATTAGTTGTTTTCATCATATGATGTCATTCATGCCTTCGAATTGTCAGTATTTCTTCTTAAAGATTCTTTTAAATAATAATAATAACAACAACTAGAATTTAACGGAAATAAAATAATCAAGACATAAAAAATCCTAATAAAAATATTGCTAACAAGTAATAAATATTTTTAATCACATCAAGAATTATCACCTATATGTTTATAACAAAATGCTTGTTGTTTTTCTATCAATTTATTCTTCTTAATAGGCTATTGAGATTATTTTCTAATTGATGAAATATTTTTTATTTTTATAGAGAATATAAAAAATATTTGTTTATTATTAAATGCATTTATTAATGTTAAACACAATTGGTACCCAATCCATTATAAAACTCTAATTTATTTCAAATTATAGAATATTCTGATTTAACTCTATTCTTTGAATGCTAATTATTGTTAAATAGTTAATCAAAAGCAATACATCAATAAATTTTGATTTATTTTACTTCCTGCCAATTTTATCTGAAGCTGAATCATGGTTAAGAAAAACCGTTATTGAATAACTCTAATTTATTTAAATAATATGCTGGATAACCTTAAACCATATGATTGGTATAAATATTCATATCTTAAAATACTGAGTTTGATATAAATTTCATCTGTACATTATTTAATAAAAACTAAATTCCAAAAACAAAGTTTTATTGACAGCTATCATTATAAATTTTTTTCTATTGAGTATAATTTTTAATAAGTTTGTCAAGAAGTAGTTTAAAGAAAATTATGATAAATCGAGAAGTTAAAATCAAGAGTAGAATGTGTTAAATAATTTGAATTTTTTTTTTTTTCTAATTTCTTAAAAATACTTTAGAAATACTGTATTAGATACATCAGTTATGGATAAATTTTTAGAAAATAATATTGAGAGAGAATAAGTTCTTATTTATGATCGTCATAACAAGTTATAATTTATTTAAAGATATTTCAAGAGCAAAACGAATTTTTGATTAGAAATATATCAGAAAAATTTTATATTAGGCCTTTGAAAAATGAATTTAAAAAAATGGGAATTTCAATAATATCATCATGAAAGTACTGGAACTTCATTTACCAATACGTAATAAAAAAAAGAAAAAAAAAGTGATTATACGTTTATAGAAAACTAATATAAATAGTTTAGATTTTGGAGAAATAATATAAATTAAATATAATTTACTATATTATTTTTCGAATAATTTAGATAAATTAATAAGCTATATAAAATAGTTATAATCTTTTAAGAAAAAATTTTATTTTATTTATTCCAGTATAACGCCGATGTAAAAAATATATCAATTGATTAAACTGATATTACTATCGAAGGATTTTTATGTATATTATTCACATAATGAAATCTTATTAATATCTTAATATTAAAATTATTTTTTTTAAAAGATTCCAATACAGTAATAATTTTGATTAATGTTTATTGATGTTCACTATATAAGATAATTTATATTAAATTTTAGAAATTTCTGGCTTAAAATATTTAATAGGATCGCTTCAATACTTTTTTATATAATGGTGGATATAAAGTTAGGGCAGCCAAATTACTTATTATTGCGAACTTGTAAGAATACTCCAACGAAAAATTCTATAATACATTATGTTCCATTGAATGTTGGATGTTTCATCATATCAATTTTGAAAATCAGTATTTCACTTCAAGATTTGATAATAAATTACTGATAACTAAAAAAAAAAATATGTAATGGAAGAATACAGTTAACATTCAAAGATATAATATTATTGAATTTTTAATCACTATTGATAAATTCGTATTTTGAGCATAAATCTTTATAATATTATGCTTAAAATATTATTTTTAAAAATTTTTATTATATTTTTAAATAAAGCACTATATGCAAAATACAAATAAAAATTATCAATAAAGAAATTAAAAAAATATATGAAAAAATTTTTATCTACTGAAAATAGAGATTCTTTAATTAACTTTATCTGTTTACAAGCATACGCTTATCGCAAATATGGAATTGTCTTTTTTTTTTCTGTTTAAACATAAATTAAGAACCCGTCCATTTATCATTAACGATAAATCTCGCTGTTCTAATATTTTTTATGAAAATTTAAAATTTGATTGCTTATTTCTTATTTTACTCACTAGAGGGCAGCACACATAGTAAATTTATATTTGAAAATGTTTATTAAATTTAATTACTGTATATTATAAATTTGAAGAAAAATTTTTATATTTTCTATTTTATTTATTATAAACAAATAATTTTTTCGTATATATTAATGCGTGATACAAAAAATAATTTTCCAATTAAAATAATTTAATATAAAAAATATATATAAAAATGTTTTTTCGTATTAAAATCAAAACTTCCATAAGCTGATGAGATAGAACAAAACTGATATTTAAATATATTCATCCATTTATGCCATTACACTTCTACGTATTGCTTATGCTGATTATTATATCCAAAATTGGGCTAGGTTAGATTAATTAGTTATGGAATGTGAACGATACAGATCAGCGGGAATCGATATTTAATTCCCCAAGAAAAAACTAGATGAGATTATTATTGACAAAAACTTTACTCAAGTTTCATTAAAAATTCATAATTGATTCTACTATCTTTCTCTTAGTTAATAAACATTTTTTTTTTTTTTTTTCAGTTTTTACAAATTTAAGAATGATACTTATGTAAATATATTTAACAATTGCTATTTAAATATTAAAAATTCACTCACAGATAAAATTTTCATAAGAAAATATTTCCGAAAAATATTAAATAATATAATATGCAAAACTTTATGGAGTTGTCATATTTTATTTTTAAAAGAGGGACAACGTAAAATATGAGAAACGAATTAGTTTCCAGATACGAAAAGTATTCAATAATTATATATAAAATAAATGATTTTCAATAAATTTATTATTATTTTTAAAGATCTGCATAGCCTGTAAATAGTTTATATACATTTTTTACTTTATACTAAATATGTATGATAAATGTATTGCATATTATGGAACGAATAACCAGCAGTTATGAGATTTGAACTCAGGATTAAGAAAAAATAGCAGTTTTTATCCTTTCACCATGAAAACTCTTTATTAATTTGATAAAAATGTAAAATGGAATATATTTATTTACTTCATTATTTTTACATTATAATATTTAATCACCTTGAACAAGTGAGAACAAAATACGAAATTAATAATTTAACAAAGAAATATATGATAAGAAATAAAGAAAATTAGATTATTATTATTATTTTTTTATTTCTTATCACTTATTACAAAATTTTTTTAAAATTAAATAAATCATAAATTAATTAAATTTTCTGTTCATTAAATTTGATGTTATAAAATAAATTAATCATAGTTTATAGAACTTTCGATACTTTTTTTTAACTTTTATTCCATCTCCAGGCAGTAAATGGTAGACATAAATTGTGAGTCATTGAAAGATTTCATGCATAAATTAGAAGTTTAAAGTAATAACATATATTTAAGTACTGTAAAGTGTTGGTAGTGTGGAGAGTATAAGTAAGTAAATTTTTATTTATTTAAAGTGCGACTCGTAGAAGACATTGGTACGATACGAAAAAAAAAAAAAATACATTAGAAAATGTAAAATAGAAAAGAAAATTATTAAAAATAAACCAATTATATACCATTAATAGTACATCACAAATTAATGCAATCTCTTTAATTACATATATATTAAATACAGATATCATATGACAATTATAGTTAAAATTAAATACGATTTTCATTTAATTATAATAAGCTATTTAACGTCACTAACCAATGTTATTCAATCTCGCTGTTTATGAAAAATAATACAAATCAATTTATTTAATTTCTTTTATTGTTATATTTCCGAAATTATTGCAGTTATCTAACGTCAAAATTATGACAATTTATTATTATTATTTTTTTTTTGATGAAGCTCAGTCACACAATAAATTTTTTAAAATCTGTTTACTTTCATTATCTCGCTCATAACAGAGATTATATGCTTTTATAAACTTAAATAAATTATTATTTATTCCTTATATTCAGAATAAATTTGTGTTAAAACTAAGTTAATATTAAATTCACAAAATATTTCTTCTAAAAAGTATGTCGGAAAACATATGAATATTCTACAATCACAATGCCAAATATTTTTCATTCCATTTTTGCAAGTTAAGTTCTTAACCTTGTTTCGAAAATATGACTTTTGACATGGATATAACTTAACAGTTTTCTTAGTAACACCTTTTGCAATTGCATTAGTCATTCCAAGGAATTTATATTTGTCTTTATATATCGAAATAGGACGATGATGTTAAAAGTGTGAATAATTATCCTATACAACTGCTGAATTTCAAATGCAGTTTGATGTCTACTATTAAATTTAAGAATTCGCGGATGCTTTCGTATCGAATATAAAACAATTTTCTCTTCCAAAGTATTACAAGCTGTAAATCCATTCTAAAGCCAGGTTTAGACCAAGAATCTATCTGGAAATAGAGATTCTTGATATAAAGCAATAATCAGAAAGCCTATGAGACTTTTTAACCTCAAGCCATCAATAAAAGGTATTATTCCAGTACCAACTTCATCCTTATCGTTACTATCATCAGTACAACATTCTATTTTATACTTTTGTTGAGATTTCCTTCCAGAGCAACAGCAATTTCTTGTTTCATTGAATTCAGGAAATTGTAATAAGAAACTATTCCCTCAAAAATAGTGTCATTATTTCAGCTAAATTTGTCAATATCGTAAATATAACGGCATTTTTTCAAAGTAACACATTCATCTTTTTTCAAATCCAATGGGGAGCGTGCTGTAATCATTAATAGCTTTATCTGAGATAGTCGGTATCTTCTGCAAATTCTAAGCAAGACATTCTACGATATTTGTAAATGTCTATTAAAATTCATATTCAAAAAAGTTTAACAATTGTTTTATAAAAATTATGCTTATATCAAAAATCAATATCCATCAGACCCAATACACCTGGAAAGAAAGGTAAAAGAAAGCTATCCAAATTGAATATAATTTTCGATTTCAGTTTGGTGTCAATATAATACCTAAATATTTTATTATGTCAATTAAATTAATAAGATTACCATTTATGTTAAGAGTAATATTTTGGTCCAATTTTCGGTAATAAATGTTAATTTTGCTCGTTTTTTCTGGATTAAAACCACTTAAATGAAGTCATAATTTAGCATAAAATATCTAAAAATTCGAAAATAATTATAATTCAGTATTGATTTTAAATTCATTTATATAACAATGGAAAGCGTGGTAAACATTTTAAACAACAGAATGGAGTCATAAACGCATAGATATTTTGTATATTTTGTGAAAATTTAACTTATTCTGAAAAATTACAAAATACAGGGATAAATTAATTTGCATATTTTTATTTTTACATTTAAAATATTTTTCCAGACAGTTTTTCATAAACAGGACACCAGACGGTCTTATGATGTGCTGAATATCCGGCAATATTATCAATCTTTATTAGTCAGCTATAGATGGTATCTCCAAGATGGCAATGTGCTGTTCTGTATGAAACCGTCCTCCACTAACGAATTCCAATTTCCTTATTTATCATCATCAATCCAACCATTGAGTTGTCACCTTCTGAATCTATTATGTTTCTGGAATCCAATCAAGAGATTGATTTTTTCATCTACAATCATTTTTCTTACAACGTGCCCAACCCATTATCATTAAAATACTTTTGTTTCTACTTTTTTCATATATTATGTTTTTTATCGTCATTTTTTATATTGTTTGTGTCTCAATCATTAGCTTTGTTAATGATAATGTTCTGGCTTTGTGCATGTGATGATATACGTAATTTACTTCATTAAATTTTTAAATTGTTCTGCTTCCATTTTGCTCGACATAAGTAACAAAAATAAATTGTCTTTTATTTGTATATTTGTTTGCATAATATGATTTTGCATACGAATAACAATTTTAACAAAATTTCGAAATATAGCGATATTCCTACATATAAGCTATCAGAATAAATTTTATGTCTATTATTCACATGACATTTTTAACAATTAGTTAAATTTTTCATGTTTAAGGTCTTCGAAAAAGTTTTTTAAAAATAAAATACAATAAAATTTAAGTTTTTAAGTTTTTATTGATCTAAAATTTTAGATGAAATATAAAAAAATTTATTTTCATGTATAACGCGAATATAGAATAGAATTTCTATTAAAATAGATTTTAATGGGTAACTTGGAATACTTTATAAATGAAATTGTATAATATTAGAAATCTATTTAAAAAATTCTTTTTAATTAGCTTTAAAGTAGGGAAAAACAGGGAAGAATTTATAAACTATTGTTTAAAAAGATTCAGCTTTTAAAATTTGATTTAATTGATATAAAACGTCATTTTATACAATATAAAAATTTTATCTGTGTTGGTTGTGGTGTTATTTATTCTACATTTTTAAGCATTTTCTTAAATTATAAATTAAATAAAAAAAAAAAATTATTATCCTGAGTACATTTTCTTTTTACTTGATTATGTAAAAATGATATTTATATTATTATTTTAAATAGGTACATATTTTTTCAATAATTTTAAATAAAATTTATAGTAATATTTGTACATTCATCATGCTTTCGATTCTATGCTGTATTTATTACTTTCTCAATCAATTACAATAGGTTATTATTTCAATAACCCATTGCAATTGATTGAGA
>WUQG02459165.1:0-33823 GCA_011317285.2 Androctonus mauritanicus
GGTTATAATGACTCCGGTAATAAGAGTCAGTCAGTGACTACTGTACTTGGCTTAGAGTCACTGCCGTGCCTCTTGATAGGTATGTAGCGTGAATCCAGTAATAATATTACTCAATGAATTGATTGAATACTATTTTAGCAGGAATGTTGAGTATTTTTTAGATTTTAACTATATAACTTATTAAATCATTAATTTATCATTAAACTTAAAATAATGATATCCAGGATCTGCTCAAAAACATGCTTTCTATTAATTAATTGCATGTTCTGAATGTGCAATCCACATTATGGAATTATTATAATACTGCGCAGTCTTAATTTTCATCTCATATTTTTTTAACATTTAGTAACTTATCTAAATATCTTTATGTTGTATAACCTTCAAAATTTACTGATTTACTTAACTTCCTGCCAATATATCAAAGAGTATTATTTAAAGTAAAAATAAAAATTAGTTTATGCATCCCATAGTTATTACTCTTATATCAAATTGCATAATTTCCTTAAATAGTTCACTTTTTACTTGTAAATTTTTATTCATTTTACTTTTATACATTTTGTTTATTTTAATAAATTCTATAAAAATGCATGAATCATTATATGATTTATGCCTTTTTCTGTTTTGTTCTTAATATATGAGAACAAGAATGCCGTCTCCCGTCAATGCAAAAAAGTCTAGAATATAGCGGAATCATTGGAAATCGGCGATTTTCAATAAAATTTAGTCATATTATCACTGCGGCCTAAAAGTAGTTTAAATAAACACGTGCAATGCAGTTCTGTAATACAATTTTTTATATTGAAGACTGTTCTTTTTCCTCGTAAAATATTATTTTTTAAATTAAACAGCACTAACTTGAAAATGTTAAATTTACTTCAAAAAAAATTATTTTAAAAGTTAGTTATTAAATAAATTATTGATACTGGAATATAGTTTCAAATCTAATTCTTATTTATCATCAAAAAGTAACAATAGTTCAAATATCTACGGTTAATTAAATGCTTTTAATTTTAAATTAGATTACATATAAACATACATTATAATAAAATGATATATTAAATTTTCTGTAAATTCGCTATTAATAATTTAATTTTTGGCAATTTTTGTATAAAAATTATGGCATTTGTTAATAACTTTTCATTACTTTTAATTTAGATATATGGTTTTTAAATTGGAAACACAAAAAAATAATAATGGTGATCTACAAAAATATATGATTATATATGTCATGTTACCTATATCACGATGTAACATAAGAATGCAATAATAATAACAGTGTTAATTTAATTTATTTAATTTATTATCTTTCCTAAACTTTATTTCTATGAATTTTAAATATAATCGTAAATGAAGCTCGAAATATTTTTCAGTTTTGAAGATTTCATCATAAAAAATGGATCTAATACTAACTTAAAAAATATATAATAATATACTTTATAAGCTAATTTTTTAATATATTTTTTGAGTTAATATTTGGAATTTTTAATGAATGATTCAGTATTAATCTCATTTTGAATGATATCCATATGTAGATAAAAAAATGATTTAACTTATTATTCTTAATTAATTTCTACAGAAATAAGGACTATATTTTAAAGAATATTAAGATTTAAAATACGGTAGTTAATAAATATAAAAAAGTAGTGAATTCTTAAGTACGGTAAGTGTTTATTATAATTTAATTTTAGATAAAATTCATTAGTAGTTTCATGTAAGATCATTTCCGACAATTACGTATTAACAAGTTTAATATTGAACTAAAAATTTTGATGTTAATATATTTTTATGTGAAAAAATATATTAACATCAAATTTTACAGTAACACTGTAAAATTTTTTCACATAAAAATAAATCATTTATTTGAACATCCTGAATAACAAACAATTTGAACATATCGTGATATGTTCAAATTGTTTGTTATTCAGGATTTAATATGGTGAAATCGTTTATCTGAACTGGCGATAATCCGAATACTGAATGAATTCTTTAAGTTTGCAATGCATTACTAAGAAAAAAAATTAATATTAAATCATCAATAATAATAATAATCACTATTTTAAAATAATAAATTTTACTATATAAGGAATTATATATTGTAACAAAATTTATTTATGCCAAACTCAAATAATTTTAATATAATAATTAATTCGTAGTTTAATTTATTATATTGCAAGAATGGAGCGAACATGCATTTTATTATAACTTAGAAACTTATTCATAAGAAAATGCAATCTAATGCAAATAAATCATTTTCTAGAACATCGTTTCCCAAATTGTGTTCCGCGGAAGATCAATAAGTATTCCGTAAAAAATTATGAAAATTAATATAAGCCTCATATGATTTAAATGCTGTGCCAAATCGAAACTGGAATCGCTAGTTTATTTTACTATTTTCATGTGTTTTATTTTACATAATTATAATTTGATAATAAATGGCTAATTTTAATTTTCTTAACTCTTATACTTACTTGCTTAATTAATTTATTATTAATATCTACCTATAGTATAAAATAATCATGATGTTCCGTCAAAATTTCAGGATTTATGAAGTGTTCCGTCATAGAAAAAGTTTTGGAAACACTGTTCTAGAAGCAAACTGTAATATATGTTATTTGAATAATTTAATCGATTTATTAAGTTAGACATTCTGTTAATATAATATGATAAATAAATTAAAATACGAATATTGATATATTTGCATCTTTGATTAATTAAATAAGTTTATAGTTTATCTAACATCAATATGAGATTTGTTTTGTCGACAGATCGTTAAATATCAGACAACTTATTTCTCAAGTAATTCCGAATTTTAATAAAGAAATTATAAAATTATTTATCGCTTTTACCATAACAATCTTATAAAATTTGTTTAAAATTAATATTTAGCGAAAAAATTATGTACATGTAACGATTTGCCACGTGTATAATCTATTTTTTTATTATTATAAAATATTCTTTGTATTATAATCACTAGATGAACATAAGCATATACTGTAGCAAGTTCATAAATGAATTATTTTTTTGTGATATTATAATCGCAAAAAATAATTCATTTATGAACTTGTTATTATTAGAAGGATCATAAAACTCAAATCTCTATTTCTAATGATCTTCTGATTCAATTAAAAACTGATATTCACAAAAATTTTTCTTTGATCACTTGAGATTATAACTCAGATATTATTCTCTGATTCAATTAAATTTTCTGGGAATAAGTTGAATATACATTTTTATAAGTTATTTCTTTGAAAATAATTAATTAAATTCAATACTGTTCATTAATTTATAATAAACATTATCATTTAGGACATGTAAGTTGTATATTAAAAATATAAATTTTTATAAATTCGAACATTATAATATTTATTAAATTCTTAAATAAACTTTATTGAAATTACTTATAAATTCAGTGGATCTATATATTGAATTATAGTAAAAAGATTACTTAGAATTTTTTGTAATTTAAAGGTCAAGAAAAATTATTTTTTATACCACATTTGATATAAAAATTCACGAAATACGATATGTTGTTGAATCAATATTTTATAACGTTAAAAGTTTTGAGAGTTAAGAATAAAATAAAATATACACAATATTAAAATTTATGCTTTAATTTTTATATAGACAATATTTAATTTTTGTTAAAAATTATCTAAGAAATTAATTAACTACTTTCAATATTTTATAGAAATATGTAAAGATCTATATATAAGCTTATATTAAAGAATTAATTTTCATAATCTTTCATTATCTAAATAATAATTATTTGTATAAATTTAATGAGTGAAGATGTTTTATATAACTTATTCAAAATTCAATACGTAAAATTTTATATTATACTAGAAAATCTGTTATTGTTTTTTATATTGTGTTTCTTACTTATTACTTTTTATTTATTACTTATTAAAAGTTATAGCTGTTATGTTACATTAATTTAGTTTCACTTATTTTGTTTTATTTATAATTTTAATAGAGCTAAACTTACTTTTTGACGCATTATTGTCTGTAAAATCTGTTGACTTTTTTATGTAAAATACTAAAAAAAGCAAGAGAAATTTTCTACATAGATATCCAATATTTTCTTTCTTGACAAAGCGCAGCTGTTACCGTTAATTTTTATAAAGTATTTTTAACTTTAAAATTATTTATAATCCCAATGTCTAACATGTAATAACAGCTTGCAATTCCTTCTAAAATGCAAAATTACTTTATAGTCAGGTTAATATCTTATACTTATCATTTAAATAAATTATTAATTCTATAAAAAACCCCCTTTCTGCTGACAAAATTTATACAATATATGAAAAATATTTAAATTTTAAAATATATAACTTGTATTATTATTCACAATCTTGTATAACAATAAATATAATTTTTTTAAAAGTTATCTAAACTAAAATATTAAAACAGCGCATTTTCAAAACATCAAATTATTTTGTTCTTGTTATTAATGAAGTAATTCTACAACTTATTACGTTCTTCGAAGTTCAAACGAATTACGTAAATTAATTTCATTAATTATTATCAAATTACTGTCGGTGACTATTACTATCAACAGACAATCTTTGTTTTTACAGAGAATAAAAAATAATTCTACTATTTCATAATTAAGTTTGAGAGTTTCTTCCTTTATCATTTCATCATTTTCGAGACTACGTGCATAAAGTAAACTATTGTATATATTATTACATTCAGCATCGTTTTATCAAGAAAATAACTTGTAACTTTAAAAGTTCGGATTTTAATTGTTTCTCATCATTTCTGTGGGTAGAAATATTTATTTTGAAAGAATTTATTACGCTTGGATAATTATGAATCGTTAGCGTGGACATAGTTCGATATACCGTATTAACAGTACAAAACCTATTACTGTATATGATTAAAAGTTAAGAATACGTTTCTATAAATATTTAAAATATTTTTAAAAAAAATTTTCCAAATTAATATAATTTTTTTTTTATATTAATAAGTTTATTTACTTTATCTTATGAATTTCCGGAATCTGATGCGACTGATCTGTTTATATTTACCAAAAAATGCATATATATATTATAAAGATATAATTAAATTTTCGTTAAATCAATTAAAATTGTTTATTTATTATATAAATTACTATCCTATTAAATTGCAAGTTTAGCAATAATGTTTTCATTAAATCATAATAAAATTATTATTATTAAATTAAACATTTTACATGAAATTACGAAAACGCTATTAATTGGGAAATATTGCTAACATATTCTTAAAAATTGTTTACGAAATAAGTAATTAAATCATGATAATGAAATAATTACTTATCATTCAAGAAGTAATCCTATTTTCATTCACGATTCATAGCCATGCACATATCATTGATTAACTACTTTCCCAGAAGTCATTAAACGCACATGACGCCACAAGATATGATGTCACAGAGGGAAGTGGGAGTAAACCTATCTCTATTATCCAATAGGATATCAGATCTGGGTAGATAAATAGACCCACAACATAGGCATGCTTCAATTATCAAGCGATAACTTTCTAAAGTTTCGTAATAAATTGCTCTGGGTTCAAGTTTGAAAAATAAGGTGAGTTTTTTTTTTTTATAAAATTTGAGAATAACGTTTTTATCACTTTACTTTCCTTACAATAAATTCTAACAGGCATGCATTAAATTTTATCACTCATTTCTTATTAGATGAGTAACGTTCATTAGTTTATTCCAAAAATGATAAAGTTTTATCATAAATCTCAATTAAAATTACTCGTTAAAGTTTAATCCAATAATTATCGATCATTAGCTGCTTCATCAATTATACTTTGGTTAATCACGTATTAATTTAGTTAAGAGTATTCGATCAAAATTTAATTTAAAAAAAAAAAAAAATTATAAAATAAAATAAGAAGAAATTTTGTCATTACTCGAAAGATGAACTGTTAGCAACAAACTAAATTTATGTAGACTATATTATTTTGCATAAATTGTATATTAAAAATAGATATTTTTCTCTTTGCAGATAGTGATGGCTCGTTTTGCACTTTCTTTAATTTTTATTTTCTCTTGTTTCATCTTAATTCAAGGAAGAGAAGTAAAAAGACAAACTAATTTTATAACATTAGGTTGCATGGGAAATTTTGACAAACATAAATTCAATGCAGTTAGTAAAATATGCGAGGACTGCTTCCAACTTTACAGAGAACCTGAAGTACTTAGAGGATGCAAGTGAGTAAATTTTTGTTTATTAGAAAATATAAGATTATTTAATCTAGAAAACACGAAGAAAATTTTTTAAACGTTTTCTAAATTAAATGATTTTATTATTTTATTCATCCTTCAACTATGAATAGATAAAATTTTTAGTTTCTTAAAAATTTCAGTTTTTACTCTATTTTTAAATATGGATAACATCATATATAAAATTCTCGTTATGGTAAAAAATTTTTCTTTTTAAAGCAATATAACAATTTCAAAAATAAATTAAAGAATGATTTTCAAAATTGAGTAAGGATCTAATCTATCATGAAAGGAAACTTACTCTAGCACTACAAAATTTATTCTAGTAGTAGGAAACTCAATAGTCTAGTAAGATTAATGGACTTAATGCAGTTTCGCCAAGAAATTTTAATTAATGTTAAAATAATTTAACAGGTCCAATTGTTTCAAGAATTCATACTTTCCTCGTTGTGTGGAGGCCTTATTAAGAACTGGAGAACTTAAAAGTCTTCAAACTTTTGTGGATGAACTTTACGATTGAAAATAACTAAACACATTCCCAAAATCGAAATTTGTAATATTCATTTACAATGTTCAACAAATATATTTATTTATTTATAAAAATTATTTATTTATTTATTTATTTGTGAATAGAGATTATTAAAATAAATTAAATACTAAAAATTTGAAAATGTATCTAGTATTTTTAATTTATTATTATTTTAATGTCACGCAATTGGTGTAAATACTTTTTTAAATATAATTATAAATAAAATTTTAAAAAAAAATAAATAAATAATAAAAATACATATTTTTACTCCTAGAAATAAAATAGTTTCTCAGAATTATTAAAAATAAGCGACTCAGGAAAATAGTTAAAGAATATTAATCGAATAATTTAAATTTTCATTATTTAATAAAAAATAAAAAATCGTAAATTTGAGCTTGAATTTAAATAGTTTATTTTTTATAACATTTTCTTAAAAAATAGTAACAATAACTGCATAGAAAAAAATATAATAGGCCTATATCTGTAATAGAAGAAATGTTAAATTAATTTTAAATTATAAGTCAGAGTTAAATATCGGAAAAAGGTCTGCTAAACAATATTTGTTTAATATTTTTTAGCATTTTTGTAAGGATGAAGAAAACAAGAAGTGTTTTTCGTTTTCTTCATCCTTACTATATAAAATTTGTTGAAAAATATTAATACTATACGTCTGTTGTTTATCCTTACTATATACATCGATATATTTTCCTGTTGGGATATTAATATGGAATTGCATTATTTTAAGTTTTGCTTTATCTAATTTTCAATTAAACTGTTTTTAGTATCATATTTAAAAACTTTTTCCCTGTGTTTTTATGCTTTTATCGATGAATGAAGAATATTATAATTAATAAATATCGTTTTATAATAAAAGCATTTTTGCATTTTGCTTAAATCTCTTTTAATTCCACTTTATAGCGTTTTGATATTCATTGCCCATTTGTTTGTTGAATTCTTGTACTAATTCTGTGATTTATTTCCTTAATTTGTGTAATAATTCCCTAGATATTTAAAATTATCTGCTCTTTCTCTAATGGTTTTCCTTTAATTTAGATCTTTCCTCTAGTCATTACTACTCTTTCCCTCTTTACTGTACAAATCTTCATCCAAACATTCTTTATGTCTTCATTCTATATACTTATTTGTTTCTGTATTTCTTTGTTATTCACTTACTACTCTTACTTTTTTCTGATAATCAGTTTCTCTAACAATTGAATAAATCGTTCATAACAGTAATTTAGAAAGTAAACAAATCAAGAAATTAATTGATTTTTAATCAGTTATAAAAGTAATTATCATCATTACCGTGTAGTATATCGACGGCTAAGATTTTTAAATCAATATCATAATAAAATCTTTATTTAATAAATAATAATTTTAATAATAAAATTATTATTTTTTTATTACAGAAATTAGTTAATACATAACTTGATTGGTTTGGCGTAGTATTTATAATACATGATTCACAGTCACATATATTTATATATATAATTCATAACTTATTATTAAAATAATTTTGGAAAATTTTAATTCTTTGAAGCACAGTAATAAGAAATCTGCATTCTTCAAATATTATTGGAATTATTCGGAGTACTTATCATGCATATATAACTTCATAAATATTATCTTGACAAAAAAATAATGGACTGAATCGCATTATTTATATTATAGAATGGAATATAAAACAATATAAAATTGCAACAAAATATATGATACTGTTTAATTTTTACTAATAAAAGCATTCAAGACTTTTTAAAGAATATTATATATTCTTATAAGAGCAGCTAAGTTTTGGAATAATAAAATTATGGAGACATATGGGATATTATATGAACTTCATAAATATCGTTCAAAAATCGCAAAATATCGCAAATAAAATCGTAAAATCGTGTTGTAAAATATCGTTCGAAAATTTATTAATAATTTTATTATAATAACAGACCACTTATCCCATTAAAATTATAATCATAAAATTATTTAAAATATAAATTCAAATTATATATTTTACATATTACATTGTAAGAAATTATAAAAATTCATATTTAACAGAAAGAAACAAAGATTTTAATTTGATTTTGAAGATTTAAAAGTGATTATTAGGAATTAAATCACAAAAAATGCTTAAATTATACAGAGTGACTAAAGAAAATGCAGAAAGAACAATTACATAAAAATTAAATTATTTATAAAACCTTTACAAAACAAAAAATAATAATAAAATACAGTATCGTTATATTAAATCCATCAATGAAAATTCAATGCAATTCTTTAATTTTCTGTAAAATTATAAATAATTTTTTATTTAAATACTCAAACTGGCTAATAACAATCCTCAAAAATTCCATATAATTTTTAATTTATAGTTTATCACTTATTTTAACAATAATTATTTCCCAGTGAACAGTGATATTTAACTCTTTAGAATAATCTTTTTTAACATGTTTCTAATTAATAAAAGAAGATTAAGCACAATCGTCCTCCTGATCTCAATCAGATACTTTATGAATTTTCTGCCACCTTCTACAATTTCTTAATTATTAAATATTCATTAATTTTTTTGTCTTTTATAAATCCTTCCTTCTGATATTTTTAAAAATTAATAAATATTAAATTAATTAAAAAAAGTGTGACAACATGATTAATCAAACACTCTGATATCAAGATGTTTATTTATTAAAAATTTTCAGCGAATTTATTAATTGCAAATAAATGATTAAAAAATGTTATTTTACTATAAAAGAAATAAATTTGTTCTGAATAATATTTTCTCTTTTAATCGAATTTTTAAAATAAATTCAAAACAACTTTTAAGATACCGTTTCCAATTTAATTTGTCCACGGAATACTTTTGTCCAAGGCCAAATAACTATGAACAATTAATTAAAACTTCAAAATTTGATTTGAGGGAGATAATTACTAGTAAATATATAATTTTATTGTTCTTAAAATTATATATTATTATTTTTATAAGTAAAATGATTTTTTTAATATTTTTTTTTCCGTGGAATCCTTAATTCCATCTCACGGAACCTCAAGGTTCCGCTGAACACCATTTGATAAATATTGATTTAAGGAAAAATAATTGTAAACTATTTTTATTGCTTCCATAATCTTATGACATTTTATATCTTGATTCCTTTTTTCAAAATAAGATTAAAAAGAAAAGTTATTTTAATGATTCGATTGACAAATCTTTCTAATTTTCAACATTAAAAAAAATTATAATGAAACACTATGAACAATTTTGTGAATCAATATGAAACTATAAAATGAAAATAGATAATATAATAAAATAATAATTACAAATATTTATTTCATAATACCTCTTGTATTCATTTTAATTTTATTTGTTAAATTAATATACCAAGCATGAAAATATATGTTTTATACTTATTAACTATAATTATAATAACAGGCCTCTTTTAGTCAAAATATATTATCTGATTAAACATTTTATTCAGATAATATTATACATATTTATTATTTATTTAAAAAATTTCAGATTTTGATTAAAGAAAAATCTTCAATGAATTTATAGATTTGTGTATAATTTCTTATAGTATTAAATACTTAAACTCTTATTATCAAAGCTTAAAATATAATTTGTATTTTTATTTTAAAATAAAAATTTCGAGATATGACAATTCTTGTATTTCACTAAATATTAAAATTAGAATTTAAAGAAGAATTTTTCGCCATTCTAAATATAGAAGTGATGTTTATTTTAAAATATTCTAAATAAATATAGACTACGGCAAAATAAAATAAATATAAAGTAATTTTGAAGTCTAAAGTTCAATAAAAAGTCGTATAGTTTGGAATATTTCAGTTTTTCTTTTTATTCCATCCTAAAGAAAATTATTCTAACTTACATCTTAAACACTTCCAAACTTCACATAACTTTAATCTTTAGTTAAAGATTAAAGTTATATAAGTAAATCTTTATTTAATTTTTTATCAAAGTCTATAAAGAGTGTATTAATATATGTTCTATAAGTTTATAATAGAAATTAATAAAAAATATTAAAACATTCTTTATTAAACAATTTAATTAATTTTGTAAACAGTTAATTTGTTTTAGATACCTTAATTTTTATCTTGAATGATCAAAATAAAAACTTAAAGTTTTATATAACAAATATATCAAATAAATATTTTTTTTATATTTTGAATTTGAATAAGTTATATGAAATTCTTCATGCCAAAATTTCATATCATTTCAATCGAAAAGTATTTTTAGTTAAATAATAAAATAAAAAAACTTAAAATTAAACATATTTAATAATTTTTTCAAATAAAATAATTAAGTGAAAATGCATTATTTAGTGTTTATGAGAAATAGCAGATTATGTAGATTTATCTTTTCTTTTCTTTTCATTCAGCCAGCTGCTACACTGCTTTGTTACTTGATCTTTTTATCAAAATAAAAGATTAATAAGAAAATTTGTTTAAGAAACTTTACATAGAAATTTTAATAAATTATCTTTTGTCATCATTCACTCTACTTTTTTATTAGAAATAAAATTAAAACTTAAAATGTTCAAATTTATTTTATTTACAAAAAAAAGTGTATTATAATTTTTTTTTTAAATTTTTCATTCGATTAAAATACAATTCGAATGAAATACGAAATTTTTTTCTTGAAAAATAAGTATCGATATATTGATTACATCTTTTGATTGAAACAATTAATTACTTTCACTTTTTATATAAATTTATGAATCCAAATGACATTTACAATCAAATCTGCTCATAATCAGCTTAAAATCATCGTTTTAAAAATTATGTCGAATTAATGTTTATTTATTAAAACGCACATTTTGCAAACTATCCTAATATTCTTGATCAATAGTATCCAGATACAATCTTCCAAATTTAAATATTAAATCTTTTAACGAAAGAATAATTTTGTTTCAATCTTTAATAGTTAATATAAAATTTGCATTTTAACAGTTCATAATTAATACGATTATATCTTAAACATCAGTAAAGAAAAATAATTACATTGTGATGAAAGTTATGATTTAACACATTGCTAATGCATTTAAAAAATATGTTTCTTGAGATTTATTCAAATTTTGTTATTTAATTGGATACTGAATCAAAAAATGCAATTTTTAAACATTACTGAACAATTCGTTAAATTTATTATCTTTCTAAATTAAATAGTTATCTTTAAGAAAGTCCAAACTGTACAGAATTTAATTAATTAACATTTTTCCGTCTTGTGTCATAATATTCATCTATAAATAACGTAGAATAGTGTATAATTTAAAAAAAAACTGTTCGAGACAAATTTAAAATATTCTGACTTAATTACACTGTAAGAAATATTTGTATTAAAATTTAAAATATTAAAAAATATCGCTTATCTTTAAACGTAACTCTTGCACGATAAGAATCTAAATAACGTTAATTATATTACTTCTATCTTATTATTGTCTAATTAGATATAGTACCGACGATACGACTAAAAACACTCTTGATAATTAAACAGAAATTAAAGCTTAAAGTGTTTACTAGTGAAAGACAAACTTTATAGTTTAAAGCATTTGTTTAAATGTTAATCATTAAATATGAATGCTTGGTAAATCATTTATGATAATTGATATCATTCTACTTATTATACTATTATTATATCAACCATGTATCGATTTAAAACGAATTTATAGTGTCAGCATGCGATGACATCGAATTTATTTTCATGAATTAATAATCATTAATGAATCGAAATTACATTAATTTGTTTAATAGATTAATTTTAAAATTAAAACTTATATATTTTAAATTGTACACAGAAAATGCTATTTTGTTATATTCTCTATATCTTGTACAGTTTTTTTTTATATATATATCAACTAAAATAAAATATTAACAGTGTTAAATGATATATATTATTAGTAGAGGAGTAAAAGGAAATGAAGAACGTGTTTTAAAACGAAAATAAACATATTTAGTTTGTCTAGTTATAGCCGACGAGTTACATATTTTGGATTCTTACCATTCAGAATATAATTTTATATCCAAGCAAAATCGACGTGTTATATATATATATAAATATCATTGGCTCTACTTTGCAATTTTTATAACTTACATAGAATATCATATTCTTCAATTGTTTAATGCAGTATTATATTCGATATTATGCAAATAATTTCTAATTATAAACCAGAAAACTTACAGCAAAATGAGAGAGTTAATGACACATTAATTAAATTAAATATTAAATCTTATTTTATATAATTTCAATATCTATTAATGTTTATTTTATTTAAATACTAGAAAAACAATATTTTTTTATATCCAAAAAGAGGAATATAAATAAGTGTTAGCAGTAGATTTTAATAATTACGCTACTTTATACAAAGCCATAATTTCATTATTTAAAAATGAATAAACAGGAGATTCGTATCATGTAAGCAAATACAATTAACTATTGAAAGTAATTAATTCCTAAAAATTCTATTATATAATATAAATTCAGAAAATCATCAGATAGCTCTTACGAATAGAAATTCATTCGAATTAGGCTATAAAATTCACCATTTATGAAAATCTAAATTCACTACTTTTATAATGGCAAAAATTACTTATACTATAATGAAATTGCTAATGCCAGTGGGCTTTCCAACATTAAGATTAATCGGATTAAAGTTGACTCTTAATCTGATAAATCCATAAAAAAACTTAGCAAATTAAATAAAAAAGTATAAATTTCGATTTGTATAATAATTTTAAAACAAAAAAAAAAGAATTTGATTATGTTAATTCTGAAAACTTAAATAATTAAAACGAACTTAATGCATTTGAAAAAAGTGTAATTCATTATGCTAAAAAAAGCTTCATTAATTTTAACTCTTCTTTATTAAATCTTCAACATTAAACATATTATTAATAGATTCTGTTTATTCTCGATAAATATTTCTTCATAATTTTCTTATAATGAATTTAAAATATCCAGAAAAGTCTACTAATTTATCTTGATAATTCTTTGTATAAAAAGAATTGTTACTAGACTTATAATAAATGATTAACGTATAAAAATAACAAAACTTTCCATATACAATAACTGTTGGAAGAATAAGGAATTTATAATATTTATCATTTTTATTTTTTCTGATATTCTCATACATTCCACAAACTATGTTCATTGATACTATGAATATTATTAATTTCAACCGATCATGTCATAATTGTTTGATTATCATCTGTATATTTGAATCACTTATATAAACTATATTAAAATTTAATCTTATATAAGTACAGTATATATATATATAACTTTATATAAATCACAAGTATAAGAATTAAAAATTAAATTTCCCGAAAAAAATCGGTGCAATTAAAAAAAAAGTTAATAGAAAAGAAGTTAAAGAATTGGTTTCCAATGTCAATAATACATTACATACATTAATAATTTATGCAGAAAATTATTTATGAGAAGTTCTACTAAGTTATTAACAAATATAATTAATGATGATTGTATTTAAATCGTAAACTGATTCTGTGATAAACTATTTAAAATGTCTAATGATACATAATAAATTTGAACTATAGATTTACTGGATTAAGAGATTTAAAATAATCCAATAATTACTATCTGTATTGTTGCAAACTAATATTATAACTGATTTAATTGCTTTAGTTAAATCTGATAACTTAATTCAGATCTTATATAAAATCAAAGAGATTTGATTTCAGTGTATAATTTACACATTTTTATATGGCGTAATTATTTAAAAAAAAATTATATTAATATTGATAGAGAAGATATAAGAAAATTATCTTGAGAAAGTAGACATATTTATCACAAAATGAGTGATATTTAATGAGTTAATAATATGTTTGTTTCTCCTAATAATAAATGATTTAAATTAATAATAAGGTCATTAAATTTTCAAAATTGATAACTAAATTATAAATTTTGCAAATCGGTATATTTAAAAATGTTCTTATAAGCTTATTACCAAATTTTTTGATACAATTACAAATGTTTTGCATTGTCTTTGTTGAAATATCGTAGCAGAAATTATATTTTTATATTGAAATTTGTTGAGAAGTAATGCAGAGCTGGATCATAATTTAAATCAAGATTTTTTATTAAGAGGAGAAGAGAAGGGCTATCTTATTTTTACAGAATGGAATATCCTAATCCATGAAATTGAGAAATATTTTCAACACAATGATTTATTATGTTAAAGAATCAAGGATGGCAATTAATTTTTTAAGAATGATAAATCAACAAATTAAATTAAATCTAAATTTTTTTTTTTTTGTTTTTCAACGAAAAAATAAAACATTTCATCGTGTGGAACCGTGAATATTTATATAATTGAATCTTATGTTCAGAACATATTAAATTCTTAATTATACGATTCCTATTGGTAAAAGCTAATGATATAAAAAAACCGCTCTTGAAATATATAACTTTTATCATTAAAAATTGTATTATAATAACATGTTCATATTATCAAAAATAAAATATTATTCATAAATAAAAAATTTTTTAAATAAAAGAAAATTTTTAATGATTTTTCTATTTATATTTTACGTAAGCTTTATTATTGCATGCATTATTAGGTAATCTTTATGATGCATGAAGAAACTCATGATTTTTTGTACGTGCTACTTGATATACTTTTTCCAAAAATTATTAACAGATATAATTCCATGATATTATGAAATATAGTATATTATTTTAACCAATAATAGATATCTAACCTTCTTATATTGATATTTGGAAGAACATTAGGATCTTTCATTATTATGAACATTAATCATGAATATCGTGAAACAGACTTTATCTTATTTTCATTGAAAATGCTTTAAGAGTAATGGTGCCAGTTTCTCGATAAAAAAAAAAAAAACTATTTTCATTACATATTCTATAAGTATTTGAATTATCATTTTGTATTACTTTAAAATGATAGTTTTTTGAAAATGATTAAAAATATTCATTCGTTAATTTTTATTTTATACTTAATCCCATAGTAATAATATCTATGAAAGAGAAACAAGCTGAAAAGAATTAATTGCTTACATTTCAAAAATGTCCCCATTTTGGAATAATAGAAAATGATAAAGATGCAGGATTTAAATGTACCATGTACAAAGTCATCTTGAGTGAAATAGTCACTTATTGAACATCATAAAAATTTATCAAATTGTTCAACAGTTATTAGGAGAAAATCTCACAAGTCAGACGTTTTAATCTTACTTTAAAGTTCGGCTTTAATGCCCCGTATATAAAATGTTGATTTCATAAAAATTAATCAGATAGTCAAAAAATTATTAGGAAGAAACTTCCAAAGTTTGAATAAAATGTCATTTAATATGATTGATGATAAAAGCTTAATTGATGTGTTTTCGAGATTATATTACTAAATTTAATAAAAAAGAAACCTTAAATACTCCAAGATATATGATATTAATAGAATAAGTTACCTGAAAGTATGAATGATGCTATTATTAAATGGTTGAAGCTATAGGATTAAAAAGGTGTTCATCTCTCATGGCAGAATCTTTTCAAATTTCATAAAATCAATTAAATAATTTGATAATTATTAATGGAAGACATCCAAGTAAACAGAAAGGTGATCTTATAAACAAAATCTTTCTTCATAGAATAGGCTAATAAAAGATAACTAATTTTCGATGCATTAGAATGAATTGAAACTTTTGATCCTAAAAATATTCAAAACTGTTAAACAAAAGTACGCAAATAATATTTTAAAGTATGCAGAGATCAATATGTTATTCAAAAACGCAAATAAGCATTTACATAATAATCATTTTTGACATTTTATATTTGAATCAATTTTAATTAGAAACATTTGAATTCTCAAAAATACTTCTCACATATTTACTCATGTGAGAATCTGACTGATCAATTATTTAATGGGTAATAAGATGCATTTCACTTGATATAAAATTTTTTTGCAATAATATAAATGTTAGATTGATTAAAAAGTAAAAATAAGTATAAATTTGTTACTAAAATGTACGAATAAACGTTCAAATTCAAAAAATGAATAAATACTCTCTATTATATCAACTATAGATATCAATGAAAAAATTATAAAATAAACGAAATTATTTATATATATAAACTTACAAAGATTGTATAACTATATTTATAAAGTTAAATACAAAAGAACAGAAAAATTAACAAATTATGATACAATGTCGAAACAAAATCTCTTAAACTATCAATTTAACTGTAAAATTCATAATTTGATTTATATTATTCCAAAAAAAAAATGAAAGGGGTTTTCTGTATTGTTTGTTTCATAAAAATGCCAAGAAGAATGAAAATGTTTTCTCTGTCTTTTTTTAAAAAGAAAAGAAGAAATGTCTTCCTTTCTAGACTTATTTTCTGGAAACCATTCTGGTTCCGGTTTCCTTCTTCTCTTTTAGTTTGTTTTGCCTTTGGATATATTTTTCTTCACTGAGTTTTGCCAAAAAAAAAAAAAAAAAAAAAATCGCACGTAAATAATCGAGCTGTATTTTGATTCTTTCTCCTCCATCTTGAATTGATGATAAGTAAAAGTCTGAACGAGATTTAATTATTTTTTCCTTTACTTACTTGATTTTTTTATTTTGGCAATTTAAATTGTGTGTGTCAGAATGAATGAGGACTTCTTTCGCTTTGGATTTCGGAATATTTTTCATTAGCTCGACAGATAAATAATGAAAGTTTCTTCTTACATTTATATAAAATAATGATTTATAATCAAATTCGATTAATAGACCTGTCCTATAGCTTGTGAAAGATGTATATAATTAAGCTTATAATCATACAAAAATTAACTGTAAATAATGATACAAAGATCAGATGGATTGTCCTAGAACTTCACATATAAATCTAACATCTTAAATCTTTATAATAATTATTCTTATTTTTAAGTTTTATAATGCATATTACATTAATCAATAACCAAATTTATTTAAATTATAAAATTAATAATATGTTGATATTATTAATAAATATCATCAATTTTACAGATCATCTATTTTGACAATACTTTGAATATTTTATTAGAAGAAACAAGAACAGATGAATTTGGGATCTCAAATTTTAAACTACTTAAATATTAAAAATTATTTTATAAATTTCATATGTAGAAATCATCTTATCTATAACATTAATGTAAATAAAAATCCATAAAAATTGTATAAGTAAAATAAAATTTCATAATGAATTTTACATGTTAATTAGCATATAAATCGAGTAAAGTAAATATGAAACTAACTCCTCAATACTGATGTCAAATATAATTTAGCTGTAAACAAAAATAAAAAATAAATTTGATATATTACGAATGAGTTTACCATTATTAATTATGACTAATTTTGAAATCATGGTATATAACATGAGAAAGACTAAGTCTACATAATTATCAATAGATTTATTCTATAAATGCATCTAGATTGAAAATTGGATATAATATAAATTTTTGTAAAGAGTCCGAGAGGACTAGAATGTTATGAGATGGGAAGAGATATTGAAATAATAAAATGGTTGAAAATAGCTTTAAAATTGGTCAGTGAATAAATCTAGTACTTTCATAGCCATTGGGAGCTTAAAAATTGCTACATTTTCTCACTTTAGACATAAAGATATATTAATATTCTTCACAGACTATGATGAGATATTACATTATAAACATGTCAACATAATTATTTTGATAACGTTTTCTGCAATAGGAATCATTAATATGAATTAAGATTTCAGAGGGAGAAAAAAGAAAAATTTAACAAAAGAGAAAATAAATTTTAATAAATAGGTTAGATATTTAAGTGAAATGCATGTTAAAAAATAAAGCAAATAATAACTGGAATTATGAAACTAAATTTCTAGTATTAATCACTAGAGGGTAAATGAAGTCTCTGATATAATTTAACTGTTAATTAAATTGTTCAAATAATTACAAGAATGAAATAAATGAATGATTAATATAGATTATATGCTAAAGGAAACATAACAACAATAATAATAGAACATTGCGAAGATTCTAAGAAGAAAAAGTGAACAAATTCTATGGAGATTTCAATTAATTATTAATTCAAAAAAAAAAAAATTGCTATTTAATTATCAATAAAGGCCTTATGACTAGAGAGAGAAATTATAAATTAAATGTCATTTAGATAAAGTAAGTTGAAGAAAAATAACAAATGATTTTATATTAGTTAATTTAAATAATAGTTTATATATATTAATATTAATCATTTACAATATCAAAAATATTCAGATATCAAATAGGATAATAAAGAGAAGATTATCAATAATAGATTAATTACACGATGTTTAAATTAGAATATAGGGCCTATATATATAGAAAACATTTCATTATATTAGAGTTTATGTCAGTGAGTAAAATTCAAAGTTTAACAAAACAAAGAAACAAAGAACAAAACAAAGAAAAGAAATGATGAATAAAAACCTGAAAGATATTTTAAAAATTACAAAATTAGTTTTGAGAAAATAACATATAAAATAATAATAAAAATAAATAAAATGGTATAATTAGCAATAGCATAATTAAGAAAACAATTAAGGAAAACAAATAACGTATTTTAAATGGACAGCCTATTTTTTTAGGACATGAAAATAGTTTATTTATTTTGTACAATAAAAAGGAGGAATTGAAAAAAATATTAAATGATTCCGACAAATAATTTTTAAAAAATAAAATAAAAGAATGATCAATAAAATAAATGAAGAAAGTAAAAACTTTCTATATATTAAAGAAATTATATATAAATAGAAAAAATATCTTAATAAGTTAAATGAATATTGATGAGTCGGTTAAAGTAAAAAAAAAATATACAATTAAAATGAAAATTACTAATTTGATGTGTTAACATAAAAGAAAGCAGAATTTACTGCTGAAAAGCTAGAAGAAACGTTGAGAAATAAATGAAATTAGATAATAGTTAATTAAGTAAGAAAAACAAATAAATTACATTTTAAATAAAATAATTTTATCAAGTTAAAAGTCTGGAAAAGTTAAAAATAATTGATAGAATACATTTACAATGTCAGTTTTTTTAAAAACGGCATAATAAAATATAATATTTAAAATATCATTATTACACTAACTTGTAAGTATTTCTAGAAAATATTTTAATATCCTTATATCCTGGCAGAAAAGTAAGAAAGGTTCATAGAAAATATATAGGAAAAAAATTATAGAAAATTTTATGATAATTAGTACGGTTTTTGTCCTAGAAAAAAATATTCGAGATTAAATATTCAATACTGTATACTAGAAATAATTGAAAAGATCAAATGCAATATTATGAAAGTTAATAAAATACTATACAAGTATACAAAAATTATGGTATGAACATAAACAAATAAAAAATTTGGCTATAAAGAAAGATAAATTTATTTATCAAAATTGATGACTAAATATTAAAAAATATTTTTTTTTGTATATTTAAAATTAAATACTTGATATCAATAATAAAATATATTAAAGTATTCATTAATTGTAAAATCACAAGCAATATTATATAGGAAAACAGAAATGTTATTAAAAAAATGGCAGACATGAAAAGTATCCATAAAATAATAATTAGATCAATAATGATACATAGAAGCGATAGGTTGTAAGACTTCAAATTTAAATAAATTGGAAATAACAGATTTCAGGATATTAAGATTAATAGTATGCTTTAGTAAATTTAATCAACTACAGGAAAGAAGTAATGAGGATTTTAGAAATCATTTAAGAATAATGGTATCCAAATTTGCTAAACAAATTACGTTAATATAGGTGTTCCATATAATAAAAAAGTAAAGAGGGAAAGAAAGATGATCAAAACTGAAAGATTACAGGAAAATTTAAACTAGCTATGATAATTATGTATAAGTTATTTAAATCAAGTAACAATTCTGGAATTATTAATTGATTGAAAATGGAAATTTTTAGATCGATATTTTGTTAATAATAGTGTATTTTAATAAATTAAAATTCCAAATTTTCTAAATAAAAACCAATGTCATATATAATACTTAAGCTTATGCAATAATCTACAATAGAATATAATTATGTTAAAGTAGCATTGATGTTTATATTTTGTTCTCCATTAACACTTAGTTAAGTTCGATATAATGAATAAATGTATACAGATAGTTTTGACTTATTTATATATCCTTCGTAAAATGTTACTGCTATGTTTTATTCATTCATACAGCTATTTTTTAAAAATTATTTCATTTCTGAATAAATTTATATTTTGAATTGATTGAGTAATCTCTACAATATTTAATATTTCATATTCAAAATTTACATATACAATATACATGGTATTTTAATTAAAATTAAATAATATTTTTATATGAATATCTAAATTATAAAAAAACTAAAATCACAAGTGTTTTAAATTTATATAAGACTATATTGTTTAGAAAATAAATAATAATAGGATAGAAATAGTTAAAAATAATTTCAATTAATAAACAATAGATATTAATTAATATTAAATTGAAGTATTTTTAATAATTTTCATAAATAATAAAACATTTATTTATTTTCACTTTAAGCTATTATAAAAATTTATAATATTCACAGTAATATAATAATTTGATAATAAAATTAATTTTTATAGATATAAAAATTCTATAAGAAACTAAATCAAAGCAGAAAGATATTGGATAACATTAAATAAAACTTTATGGTATTATGCCATTATGCTATGACTCTATTTTAGTGTTATAACGCTAAAGATAGGCTAATATATAAAGGAGATGATCTCAGATATTATTGAGATTAATAACTTCTTTAGTTTAATAATACTTTCTCACAAAACTTCAATTGTCTTAGATAATTTACCAATGCTTATTGCTATTTTTTATCTTTTGTAATTTCATAACTTTCTTTGAATTAAAAATTAATTGTTTTATTAAATTCACTGTAAATAAATTAAAAAATTTTCAAATTATTTTTTTATCTTTTATCATATAAAGAGATTATGTATTAACATAATAAATAAAAAGATTTTCGTATATAACTTTTTCATTTTATATTTTATTTGTTTGATATTTTTTTTATTTCTTATTTTATTTTACTGAGAAAATTATTTTATTTAGTTATAATATTACCGATTAACCAATTAAAATAATATATCATATTATTAGTTGATTAAAATTGCAATATTGATTATAATTCCAAATATTTTAACATTATTAATAAATACGAAACAACAGACTGTCGTATGAAGGCGGTTAGTAAAAATTTAAAATAAAACTGGCCTAAATCGACAAACTGAAAATTTTCATAAACACAGAATCTATACTGTGAAATTTCCGAGAAAAAGTTAGAGCTAGATTTAAATTAGAGGATCTGTTTTATTCTCAAGACATGAACGTAAAAGCGTTCCCTTGTATTAAAAATTCACTTGTCGATCATCTGACAGTATAGCAGGGCATCTGTCATTCACTTAGAGGATCCAGAATAGATTCTGAGTTCTACATCTTCCAATTTTGTTATGGAAAATCTAGGACTAATCTCCTTAAACCAACTGCTTATTATAATGCTGATGTGGGCAGGTCTTAATACCCTATCTCCAAAATGGCGAAATCAAAAAATCCTTTAAAAACAAACTATTTTTTATCTTATTTGATTTATTTCAGCACTTTTAAGATAAAATAAATTAAGTTTATTAACTATCTATAATATTACTTGTATTTTCTCTAATATATGATTTGCATCATATAATGCAGTCAATTAAAATTGCGAATAATATCTTATTATATTGAATGCGATATGAATCATAACTATTAAATTCATAACTAAAAGTAGTTATTAATAATTATATATATCGAAATAAATTAAATATTATTCTGATATGTGTAAATCACACTAAAATCAGAATATTATAAATACATATTTAGCTCTTAAATCATGAGTAGTCTTGTCTATCATTGTTTGCACTTAAAATAGATTTATTTCTAAAGGTTATAAATTAAAAAAAGTTTATAAATATATGTATTAAAACTTTCTGAATGCATTTACTAAATTTAGCTAATACCTCTATGTATGCCTATTCATGAATCATTACAAATACAATATATAAAACATTCTAAGTTGCACGACTTTATACTCTCTTTGTTAATAAATATTTAAAAGTCAGACATAGTTTAATAATTAAAGTTTAAAGCAAAAATATCTTTGAATCTTCATTAAATGAGCTTTAAAACGCTATATCACGTAATAATGTAATTTGGAAGAAAGATAAACCTCTGAAGCTCCATCCATCACATCCGATATTAAATTTGATATAAATCAGTAACGTTCTATAGATATTCTAATGTGAGGAAAATTTTTTATATTACGTGACAATGAATACTGTAAGAAAAAATTTTCAATCAAAATTAGTCCAATCAAGATGGGATCAACTAAGAAAATGCAGAAACTAACGACAAGTAATCCAAAAAAAATTCTGAATATAATAACCAGTTAATTTTAAAATTAATAGTTACTTCTTTTTAAATGAACTAAATTCCAAAAAAAAAACTTCAAACTTCTGTCTAATTTTGATTTCGTATTTGGAACTACAATTTTATAATCAACGATCTGAAGCAAGACCACATTTAAATTTTCTGTCTTTATTTTTTTATAACATAACTTCTATATTTCAAACAGAGTTATTTTATTTAAAAATATAGATTTAATAAATTAGGTTTGTTTTGAGCGGCTAATTATTTTAAATAAATCTAATATATTTTTTCATATCAAAAAGCGTTTTCAAATGATGGCAATAAAAAAGACATATTTCCTTATTAGACAATTTATGTTAGAATTTCGTACAAATGAAATTTTGAATATTGATACTTGTAAAATCTTTTTTTATTCTATTACATAAATTACATCATAGATCTGCTTGTATTTCCACTTACAGTTAAATACTGTAATTTGTTTTAAAGAAAATAATTATTTTCTTAGAGAAAAATATTCAGTTCTAGAAATTATTCAAATTCAATAATGTAAATAGAAATAATTATATTAAATTATGATTTTATTACATTCAATATTTTAAATATTTATATAAATATTCAATGGCAAATCTTTGGATGCCATTTCCCATTGAAATATTATACGCAAGACAAAATACTGTCTGTTGTCTACATTTCTACAACCAAAAAATTTAAAGTAAGATTGAAGACCCGTGATTTTTTTGTAAAGTAAGCTAACTCGAATTGGATAGAAAATTGTTTCTACACAATAATGGAAATAGATTTATCTATTTGATGTGTCAAGTTCTTAGTGGGAAAACAATACTTTTTCATGTGAAAATCATTGCCAAAACAATTTTATTTTCTTCTGACAGTAATTTTATTTCCATTGCACAGTTATTTTTATCACAGTTTGTAGAAACTTGAGTTAACCTGAATTAGTTTATTTCCTCGTGTTTTTATTGATGCAATCGAAGATAGACTTATATGTGTTTTCCTTTATTTTCTTTTTATTATGCTTTTTTCTACATCATCTATGTAAGATAGTTTTATATATACCTATATTTATAGATTTTTTATAAAAATTATATATTTATATATTTAGTGGGTTTATTTTGATACGCAACATAGGAAAATTAATACAAAATGCTTAAGTATAGTTTTTCATATTAAATTCTAATTAATGTCGTGTAGATATTGTTTTTAATACGTTTTTTTCTCTCAAAGAGATCGATGGGATATTAATGCTAAAGTCCTTTGAACAGCTAACAGTTATAAGAACTATAATTATTGAGTGAGCATACAAGAAATCTTCTAACACGTAAAGTACTCAGATTTTTATATAAGGATGTATAAACAACTGCTAAAATTAAATAACATTAAAAAAATATAACTATAATGAATATTTCTTAAGTTTATTTGAAGTACAGTGTTTGCAAAAGTTCAACATAAATTCAGTTTTGTTTCTTACAGAATGGTTATTAATATAAAAATGGAAAAAAACTTTTAAAACATTTCAGTTCACCTAGTAATGTTCAAGCGTTCATTCAATATTCTGAAGTTCTCTTCTAATTTGGGCCAACTGGATTTAGGTGATTCAACTTTCAACATGTTTCAATAGTTTCTTATATCCTGTTATATAAATATCAATACATTAAACTGTTTAATTTTTTAAAAATAAAATTAATGCAATTAAAATTAACAATCTTTAACACTTTTAATATTACTTTTAAATTTATAATATTTTTCATGCTTTGCTCAATAATTTCAGTTTTTGAGTTTCAGTTAAATAATTATCATAGGCTATCATATACATACTGACATTCTGACATTCTTTATTCTTTACCAATTTATATTTGTAAGTAACCTCTACATAAACAAATCTATATAAAAATCATTAACCGGTTTTGCAGCTCTAATCCAAAATGAGTTCTCACGATTGCTGTTACGCGCCACTAGAATATTATGTAACCTATGGTACCTTGTTATCTTTTGTGGGATACTGAGTTTCAAATAATCAGAATTATTTTCCCCCTTAATTTAGTCCTTAAACAATTTGATGTTCTGATATTAATGCCAACAGTATACATACATTGTTAGCATTATCATTCCTTAGGAGAAATTATTAAAACAGTATACAATAATAATTAAAATTCAATAAGAAAAAACCAATTTGGTAATTGTCTTTTTATTAAATTTCTTATGTTCGTATAAAAAGTGAACACCCTATACATTCATTCATTCGTTTGTGTGTAAGATATCTGGAAAATGGACATCGCTGTGCATTTAAATTTTACGAACCACTATTATTCAAGATATAGTCTATTAATTTTGATGATTTTATGTAATTTCGTTAAAAGCAATCCAGGAAATGGTGGAAGATGGCATTTTTCTAGTTTTGGATATCGATAAGAAAAAATTTTAGAAGAAATAAAAAAATTAAGAAATCTAAATTACAGAAATATGTTTTTTTTTAGATATTAATTTAGCTTTATTTTAATTAATTTAGTTCAGTTAGCATTCCATATCAATCATTACAATCAAATGTATTTAGTTATATCACATCTCAATTTTAAATTCCCATTTTTTAGATCTAGTTTCAAGATGTCGGCCGTTGAAAGCATTAAAATATCGATATCTCTGAGATAACTTTTTGAATCTGAATGATGATAAAATCATTTGAAAAGATCTTGTGTAATTATTTATACTGTCTAACTGTCGTCAGACTGTCTTTAAATTATCTGAAAAACAAAATGTTGCGGAAAATTTAAATTTTAGATAATTATTCTTTTTGATTCAAATTATGCGTGCATAAGTTTTGAAATCTCCACATTGTTACATTTAAATATGAGGAAATTCGAATGTTTTCTTAAACTATTTGCCTCACATGAATATTATTCTCGCTTATTTACACAATATATACAGGGTGGTGCGCGGGAATGGGAGATTTTGAAAATGCCATAATGCACAGTAATAATATATTTATTATTATATAATTCTGGACAGAAAAAGGTACATCTATGCCATTTACAAAAAAATAAGCATAACTCACGTTTTGAAAATAACGTTCTCTAAATAATGTCCATCCCTGAGGTAACATTCCTGCATTCAGAATGGACATTTCAACAAACGTTTATCGATCGTCGATATCACTATCTTTCAATGCATGGATTACCTGGAGCTTATATGGGTGCGGTTTTAAATCTTCATGCAATATTCTATCCAAACTCAGACGCGATAATCCTAATGATGTGGCAAGTCGTCGTGCAGACGTTGTGGCTTTGCTCGATCGCGGCATTTACTGTTTGGATAGTCTTTAGAGTTCGAACTGTTTTTTTTTAGTCCTATATATTTCAAGTTCAATGTTGAACCCGTTGCCTCAAATCTTTCCACCTATTTCTTCACAGAGTGGGCCCACGGAACCATATCATGATGGCGCAGTTGAAAATGGCGCCGATATTCACGCCGTGCAGCTTCACAACAATCATTGTTTTTGTAATATGCTTTCGCAGCGAAAACACGCTACTCCCTTGACCACTGCTGTGAAATGGAATCTGAAATGACATCGTCTACGCTACATCCTTATGGTTTCATAGCGTTGCCAAATTTAACAATGACCTTGTGATCTTGTACTACGCGATTCAAAATCTCTCACTCCCGCGACAGCTTATACAAAAACTGATATAACTTTTCTTTCATTTTCATTGTGCTTTCATATAGCAAACGCAATGTTATGATCATTTATATATATATATTTATTTATGTTTTGCCGCAAAAGTTATTATGATTAATTTTATATTCAGATTATTTTTTCTTTGAACATAAAATTAGTCAAAATTTGTCAGTCGAACCATCTTATCCAACCACCGAGGAAAGACGGTTCAATTGATATATACACATATTGATATATCTTATATATGTTAATTTTTGATATATTATATATATAAACTATTATGCTATGAATTTGGATGGAATAAAGTTGATTTGTCTATAAAGATAAAAAGCTTTTTCACTTATTTAATATTAGAAATCAAATTTATATTTTTATCTCAAGATTAACTATAAGGGAGACAAGGTAAAATGATGAATTTGATATAATTCATCGATAGTGGTCCATGTATCATATGCTGTAAGTTGCTGTACTTATCCAGTAAGTTCTAAGTGAAAGAGAACAGCGGAAGGTAACAGTTGATTTCTACAGCGTCACGAATGTTTTTATTCAGCTCTATATAAATTTCCTCTTGATTAAAATACAGTTTAACGTAAACACAATCATATATTTTAAAATTATTCAGTATTATATGTATGCGTGTGTCCATTTAATTTCTGTTATCGATAGCAAGATCACTTTGCGACGTTTAGTTACTTGCATAAAAGTAGAGTTCATAGAAGTAGCCAACCGGGACAAGATGACGGCGTATGATGAAGAATACGTTACCGCATATACTGGTTATGTAACTCTATCAAAAATTGACGCAGAGAGTTCCTGAATTTTTCCTTACATCATGATATATTACAACATATCACATAGATTCAGAATCAGAAAACAAAGAAAGCTGGTGAAGATTGGTTGAGAAGATTCCTGTCAATGCAGAAATTCTCATTAAAAACATATTACGCGTTCTTAATGAGAATGAGAAATATGTTCTTTACCAATGTAAAGAATGATGGCACGAAGATTGCTCCAACTATGAAGATGCAGTGCATTTATTCGTGATTACTGCTAACTACAACAAGGTTTGTCATCTTACTCCGGTCTGGAATAAGATGAATTTTTGAGACATGTCTGAATATACTTCTTTACCTTCATAAGCATTTGACATATTATTTTCCTTACATAGCATTATATTCAGTTATCTTAAAAATACAAAATAATAAAGTTTCCTTTCAATCTATGAAATGTTTTGACCAATAATTAGGTAAATATCTTAAGATCGTCATCTTATCCCGGTCTCCCTTATATCAATATATTTAATTTTCAAAATGTCAGAAATTATCATGAAACATTCAAATATATTATGTTTTAAATTATTTTATTGAAAATCATTTTAAACAAAAATAAATTATTTAATTGCATTTTTATTATAATTTACCACATAATTATAAATAAAATGTTAATTGAAAATTTCAAATAATAATTTTTAAACTAAATTTATTAATTTATGTTTTTTTAAATTATAAATATTTTATGATTGTCTATATAGACTTAAAAACACAAATAATTTAAATAATGAAGTTTTTTAAATTAAAAACATTTGAAGTTGTTAGGAACTATGTTTATGTGATTGAGGTGTTAATAATTAAACTACATATTAATAATTCAGAAAATCATTTATGTGGAATTACACTAAATTATTCTATAAGTTACTGATTATAAATTAGAGTTTACTAATAATTATAGATTAATAATAATGATGTTCAAAGATAAATTAACTTATTTAAAATGTTTAATAATATACAATAAATATCTGCATTAATTATATTTAAAGACTTAAAAGCATTTAAAAAATTTAATATAATCCAATATTTATGATTAGAACTGTTGTAAATTATAGTAAGACTTAATGAAATTACTTTAGATAATCTGATTAAGTTAATATAGTTTTTATTTTAAAGTATGGAACATAATTTATGCATTTGTTGATATAGCAATATATTATCATAAAATTTTAAATTTATTCCTAATTTAAAACATAATTAATATTTTTAATATGATTTAAATGGATACCATTAAGAAAAACAAGTGATAGTACTGTTTAAGTCCAATATTGACAATTATATTGAATAATCTATTTTTCATTATTATTATTATTAAAAATTTATTAGAAAACTTATAAAATATATTGTTTCTTAGAAATAATAATTTCGCAATAAGTTATTATGATTAATTTTATATTCAAATTATTTTTTTCAAATCAAAATTTGTCAGAACCATCTTGTGTTACTGAGGAAAGATGGATCAATTGATATGATGTTATAGATGTTATTTAAAGTTCCTTAATCTTATTATTGCGTATTCCATTTCAGTACCAACGTGTTCCTTATGATATTTTCTTTGATAGAATTTACAAATTTTTTTGCATAATTATTTATATTTTTATAATCGAAATTCTAAAAACTGAACCATCTTGTTCACCTTCTTATAACCATGTTACTATAATAGATTAAACAAAGAAATGGCTTTTTTTCTTCAAACACGTTTATTTAATCTGAGTTACACAAAAAAAAAATAAAAAAATGGAATATATTTAAGATTGATTAAGAGATAGGGTTGGAGAATATCTAGAGAAATTAAGTATTGACATGAAAGATGATACGAAGATATTTTAAGATGGGAAGACAATTTTTTTTTATCTGATGAGTTAAGACTGAATATGGATTAGGCTAAATCAAGCCAAAATTGCGAAAACCATAATAATTCATAAAGATATTGCATTAAATATCTGTTAGAATGCATTTTAATCTTAATTTCGCTATTAATTTAAATAAGAATAACATTAATAAATTTATAATTTACTTTTATTTAAACAAATATATCAAGAATGTTTTTTTTTGTATATTTATTTATAAAAATGCACTATGTTATTTTTATAAGAGTTGGTTTGATCATAATAAGAATTGATTGATTTAGTTTTGAATTAAATCATAATATTAAATTTGTTCTGTACGAAAAAAATAATTCTAAATGTTAATAATGTTAATAAGTATACGATGTTTTAATAAATCTGATAAAAACATTAAGGGATTAATGATTGCATACAGCAAGAATAAATATGAATGACGTCAAAAGTGATGCCATGGTTGTTTAACTAATAATATTTAAAGGAATAAGGTGTCATTAATTACCTTATTTTTTGCAATTACTTAATATATCATTTTGGCTTAAAGATTATTAATTAAATAATTAAAACATCACTTTTGACATTATATTCACGTTTGTTGTTATTGTAGACAAACTATAATTAAATATGTTTATAGAATGAATATTTTTTCCTATGTATTTTATAAGTGATGCGAAAATTTTAAAATCTAAAGTTATTTGAAAAAGATTTCATATTCCTATTATAACAAAATAATTAAGCCGATCTTATGCATGGCATAATCAGCACTTCTAATCACGATTTCATTCGCATCACTTAATATTTCTTTTCCTATAAATTATTAATAGACATTACGACAATTCTGATGTCATGAAAAGTATTACCTTTTCAGCCAATAGGAACTAGATTTTTCATATCATCAGATTATATAAATGGACTATAACAGTCATGTTTCATTGCAATCATATCAATCTTATTTTTATTAAACATAAGTTTTATAAAAAAAAGGTGAAAGAGTTTCTTCATAAAACAACATTAAAAAACTGTCTTCGTGGGATTGACATCGTTTAAATATTCATTTTTGAAAGTTAATTAATTTTTGGTTTATCTTATCGTATTGTAAAAAAGATTAATTTTCTCTTTGCAGATGATTGGAAGTGTTTTTTCTTTGATATTTGTACTCTGTTTAATCCCTATTGACGGTAAAGAATCCAAAAGGCAACCTACTTTTGTATCATTGGGATGCACAGGAACTTTTGATCGGGAAAAATTCAACATCGCTAATCAAGTTTGCGAAGATTGTTTCACATTGTACAGAGAACCAGAAATTATTCAAGGATGCAAGTAAGTGCTTTGAAAATTTGCTTTAATTTTAATTAGAAACAAATTTTTTACGCATTAAAATTCTTATAATATCTTAAAGTATTTGATGTTATTGATTTTCGTCTATTAAATATTAAAAAATAAATTGTATAATGTTTATAAATATGAATTATTGATACTGTTTTAATATTTTAAAATTAACAGAAGCAACTGTTTTGATAACGATTACTTCAGTAAATGTGTGGAAGCATTAATGAGATTTGAAGAACTGGAACAACTGTTAAAAATTGTAAAATATTTGAATGACTAAAAACTATTTCTATAATTTTACAATTGCAACTGACAACTAAAATATGTACATTATTAATTCTATATATTTCAATGTAATTTATTAATATTTGGATTTAATAAAAAAAATTATAGCTGAACTTGTTTTAATCAATTTTGAATCAATAAATAATTTTCTTTTTACGGTATTCGTTTAAAATTTGAAGGAATGATGATACTGAAAGTTATATTTTTACATTACAATAAAGATATGCCTCAAATTGATTAAAATTGTTTAATCCTTCTAATACATAAATCGAAAAACGGTAAAACGTGTTAAATTGGTAAAATGACTAATAGATTTATTATATAATTCAAAGTTATTTGATTCGTATATATAGTAAATTTTGTAAATAAATCTTATATAATTTTGCAAATTTTCAATATTAATCAAATTGATTATTTTAATAAACTGATATAATGAGATCTGTATTTAACAAATCCTGTGTTACGAAATGCTCTGTTTAACGAAATGTTTTATCAGTTCGTCAATCCCCATGTATTTTCTATATACTGTACAGTATATGACAACGTTACTTCTACAATAAGAGAAAACGTCCAGATTATGGGAAACTTTCTACTAATTATAAAATATAAATAATAATAATAATAATAATAATTAAGCATATAATATTTTAGCATCAGTTATTTTATATGAGGCATGACGTTCATTGACAAATAAAATTGGCTGTTGAATGCATTAATTGTTGTATTTCACTTGCCAACTTTTGTTTAGTGTGATAGATGAACCTGTGTTCATACTCCTGTTGCATTTTATTTAAAAATAAGTCCAATATGAGTTTGAAATAACTGTTGTATTTATTAATTCAATATGACGATTATTGTTAGTTATTGCATATGTGACAAACATAGCTATGTTCTTACTTTTATTGCTCCTTTTATATTGACTGTAGCCATTAGTTTATAAACATATTTTAATTCCGATGAAAAAAGTGAATTTTTCTTTCCGATGCAAATATACGAAATTATATAGAATAAAAATTTTGAAAATGTTTACAAATTTACAAATGTTATTCTATATAATTCTGAAATGTTGTACAGAATCGTTATTGATGATAATAATCAGAAATTTTGTTTCAAGTTCAATTATATTTTATTCAGAAATTAGAAAACTAAGTTTAATACTTCCACGTAACGAATCTCTTAACAAAATAATTAAAGAAAAGATCCGGTTCCTTGAGTTTCGTGATTTCGAGATTTTATTCAAGGATTTCCCATTAATTATGGTCAGAATTACAATGATCCATACTTATGAAGGTGATTATTTAAGGCAAAAAATTATACTTTACAACGGCCATCATCAATAATTTTGCAATAAAGGCAGCCCATCCACTGAACGGCCGAGTAGCCGCCAGGATGGAAGCGTGCTATATTTCTACCATGAAATAAGATTCATTTAATTTTTGGTCTGGTATTTTCAGATTTTTTTTAGATGTCCAAGGTCGGCTCATTCAGTGTGATCTTTTATCTGATTACCTACTGTTATCAGGAATAAGTGGCTTGTGATAAGTATTCAGATGCCGAGCAGCCCTAGCTGCTTAGCATTCAATAAGAAAGTGGTGTATCATACAAAATAAATTAAAGCGGCTTGCCAATCTTCAATACTTCATAAAAATTAGATTATTTGGTTTCAATTCAAAAATACTTCTTGAAATGGTTGCAATGAAATGATATATTGTATAATAAATTAATTCGTTTAACCGAATTCTATCTTGGGCGCGGGCCGAGTTGAAATTCGAATATCATCTCTCGGAAAATGTTTTGATGGGTTTATTCCAAGCGTCAAGCCATCTATTGCGTTTCAGTAGATGGCTCGACACCTGGAGTAAACCCATCAAAGTACTGAAACTTGTTGATTCTACCATATATGTGGACAGTTCATAAGAGAGTCTGAAAGGGACTCCATTTTATAATAATCAACCAATGATTGGGAAGAGGCATTAAAAAATAAATGCCTATTATTTTAGAAACTTAGATGAGTTTGAGCCGCCGAATCATACTGGTGAAACTTTCGGCGGAGTCACTTTCAGACCTTTCCACAGTCTGGCCAATACCCATTGTGGAGTCAACCAGTAGGTTAAAGGATGGAATCACTGGGTCGGGCCAAGATTCATCTGAAAAACTGAAGGTATGTGGCCTAAAATTTAACGTGGATTCTCAAAGATTGTAAATGGCTACTTCATCACGACGTCATTTGGCCTACGCTAGAAACTTAAATATACAAATGTAACTTATACATTCCATTTTTGTTTTAAATGGTACTGTCTTTATTTCTAACATATAAAATGAAGATAGGAACGAGATATACATTTTCCTGGTAAATAAATGTTATTTATTCATACGCTATTACTTAAAAAAATGATTTGAATATTCTGATTTCTAGTAGTTGACGAACATAACATCCATTTATAACATTGTGCCTATGAAAAATTATTTTTTCCGAGTTATGACGGATTTGAACAACAACAGAAATTATTGAACGCAACTCCGTCGTAAATCGGGAACCCTTATACCCCGTTCGCACTTGCAAAGATAAAGATCTTTAAGTCACAACTACAATTAAAATTAGTAGTGCGAACACCGGTCTTTAAGTTAACTATGTTTCACAACATCGTTAAGTTAAAGGT